>JANAVB010036017.1:3234822-3370154 GCA_029216955.1 Iris pallida | reverse complement strand
ACTATTATTTAGAATTGTTCTTATGCTTGCATCAATATGAGTCTTTATACTCTGTATTGATAGTCTGATATAGCTTGGGTTTTGCCTACTTGTTACTTGGTTTTTGTTATCTTACTATTAGTATTTAGTCTTATTTGTTCAGTAAATCCAGTTAGCATTATTTATCAAGTATTTTAGCTGATTGTGAGGGATTTCAGCTGTTATCTTACCTTTGATATTGACTGTAAGCTCCTTCTAAACGTCTGGAATTAACTTGGATTTCATATATATAGCCATAACACAAATTTATAGTCTTACCTGGTTATGGTGGTGAGAGCTATATAACTTATATTTTTCTATCCTAGTACATGTTATTCAAATCCTTAATTTGACGTCAAATAATTAAGTTTCCGTGTTGCTTACGAAAGCTTACAACTTAGTATTTCGTTTTGGCTCTTAGGCAAGCAATTTTGCCTAAAAATGATCTGGTACTTCTTTCATGTTAACTAAAGTCAAGTTTTTTAAAAATCCAGTTATACTTTTTTTACAATTCCTCATATGCGAATTTGATATTTTATAAGAAAATATTGGAAGAATTAGATTCTATAATGCAACTAGGCCTTTTGGTTGGGGTAAATGGCAATTATAAGTTCTAGTTATCAAAAAATTTCTTTCGAATGGTTAAATTACAGAAACATGAAATTGCAATTTCTACAGAACTAACTTTCGGCAGCTAAATTTCATTCCAACTTGATTTTGATGCCAATACAATTATACAAACCAAATTGACTTTTGACAGTGCTTAGTTCCAACATTGGATGGATAGTTGCAAAATATAATAAAAAAATCATACAACCATTGTCATCTATAGGCTTCCTTCTAACCTCCAGTTTCTTGACCATGGGCAAGGTTTAGGTACTCATCGCTCGTAGACACTACTTAGAGTGTCACACAGGCTGTTGGGCTTGAAGGCGATCTGTGCAAGCAGGAGGATGTGGCAAGAAGTGTAGAAACAACCATCAAACATTTTCGTAAGCTAGATATTCATGTTAACGGAGCATCAGGCAATGGAGGATTTGTCACCTTGGCTTTCGAACATGTGAGTATACTTTGTTGCATGTTGATATGGTATAACATCTATTATACTTTCTGGCTCAATTTACTTTTGAAGTACATCAGTATAATTCTCTCCACTATACTTCAGTCACGAAGCACTTGTTGAGTTGTCTTTTGTGCAACATTAGTTGGTGGCTTATCCTCTAGAAAATAATATGTGGCTTTTTTCAAATTGCAAGCTGGTGACTAAGATGGGGAAGCCTACTGGCTAAGGCCTTTGGCGTGTTAGGGAGATGTCAAGGTTCAAGGCTGCAATAGTTTTTAGAAATTTCCCATAAAAATTAAAATAATGTAAAATGGGAAGTGACTCATAAAACTGAGTCCATTTGTGAAGCCAGTCATTTTTGGGGAACTAATTATGATATTAGGGTCAATGGAATTACATCATGACCTATTGAAGGCACTCCTAGACTTATAAAACTTGACCCATTCTTCTTGGTCATGCATGCTACCTTTCATGCTTAATAAAATAATATACCGGTATCTATGTCATGGACAACTGAAGATTAAAGTTTCAACTCATCCTTACATGCTGATTTCATTCTCAAATATCCCTTTTTGCCAAATTGGAAAGCTTAGAGCACAAGAGAAATATTGAGCACTCTAATCTTAGTTATGTCATGTATGCATCCATGCATGTTAGTTTGCATTATGTATTGTATATGTTGAGTCATACATAAATTTTCTTTAAGCCCTTAGTATGTGATTCTTTGTTTGTTCTTGACAATAACCAGGTTGTTCTCCTTCGTCCACAATCCTGAGAAGACTCTTGAAGGAAATCAAGCTCATATTATCACCTTGAGGATCATCATCATAATTATGGTCATGCTTGTGATTCTTTGTACTCTTCTTCCTCCAATCTTGAGAAGAATTTTTGTATACTTTGTATATATCATTCTTGGATGTTTGTGATGTACAAACTTTGTATTTGTGATCAATAAAAAGATTGTGTATTATAATATTATGTGTGTGTTGTAACTGGCATATATTGATATTATGTGTGTTTGGTAATTGGATTCTGGAATATATTGATATTATTGTAAACATGTTTATCTTGACGATTGCAAAACGTCAAAAAAAATTCATTTCTTGACGGTTTTTAAACATCAAAAAATATTTTCCTTGACGGTTTTTTCCCGTCAAGAAAGACTTTTCTTGACGGTTATTACCCGTCATCTAGGCCCCCGTCAAGAAAAGTCGACACTTTTCTTGACGGTTTTTTGTTTGTTTTCTTGACGGTTTAAAACCGTCAAGACAAGCTTGTTTCTTGACGGTTTAAAACCGTCAAGAAAACAAATAAAAAACCGTCAAGAAAAGCGTCGACTTTTCTTGACGGGGGCCTAGATGACGGATCCAAAACCGTCAAGAAAAGTCTTTCTTGACGGGGAAAAACCGTCAAGAAAAGCCATTTTTCTTGTAGTGATAAGTTCGCCGGTAGAGAGTTTTAGTGGTCTGATTGTAGTAGAATCGCAGAGACCTTCGACGAATACTTATAGCCTCCTTGGGATCTTCAGGGAGTATGTCATGGACCACAAAGTCGATGAAGGGAGTTCTCCAATCTTCACTGATAATATTGACTTCAGTAAGATTACTGAATTCAATATTACGATTGTTTTCGACACAGAACAATTTCCGATTAGAGATGACCACCACCTGTTGTCTTTTGATCGGGATGGCTAAGACTGCTACAAGATTAGCCAAAGCGTCTACTTCAGTATTGCAAGCTCGGCGTACATATTCAATGAAGAAGGCTTTGAATGATATAGCCATGTTGATTGCCGCTTCAAAGTAAGGCACTAGATCTTGATGACGAACTTCATAAGTTCCTCTAACTTGGTTAACAACCAACTTGGAGTCACCATAGACTTCAAGATACTCAACATCTAGTTGTTTAGCTAACTGAAGGCCGATGAGTAGGGCATTGTACTCTGCCACGTTGTTAGAGCAAGGCTCATCTAGGAAGTAGGCTCTTTGGATAGCTAACCCGTCTGGAGAAACAAGGACAACTCCAACTCCTGCGACAATGGCACCATTGGGTCCAATCCTGGATGCACCGTCAAAGAACAGACGCCAAGTAGGAAAATTTTTCAGAGAGTGTATTAGATTCCAAAGTCTCGTTTGGAATTTCATCGTATAGCTTGGACGTCTCTGGAACATGATGAGCTGCTAAGAAATCCGCCAATGCTTGACCTTTGACAGACTTTTGAGGAACATATACCATGTCATATTGGGCTAGCAGAATGGCCCATGTGGGCAGCCGAGAATTGAGTGTGCTAGGCTTCTTCATCAGTACCCGAAGAGGATTAACTCGGGATATGACATGAATAGTTTGGCCAATGATGTAATGCCGAGTCTTTTGAACAGCGAACATAAGAGCTAGGCATTCTTTTTCGACCAGACTATAACGGTGTTCGGCACCAATCATAGTACGACTGAGATAATAGATGACTTGTTCGTGGCCTTCTTTGTTCTTTTGAGCAAGTAAAGCGCCCAATGAATGATCTATAGCACGGACATACATTAAGAATGGTATGCCAGAGATTGGTGGCACCAAGACTGGTGGGTTCATGAGATATCGCTTTATGTCGTCGAATGCTCGTTGATATTCTTCGGTCCAAATGAAAGATACACCCTTCTTCATGAGTTGAGTGAATGGCCTGCAGCGTCCAGAGAGATCCAAAATAAATCTCCTGATGTACGCAAGTCGACATTGGAATCCTTATAGCTCTTTTAGGTTGCGTGGAGGACGCATCTCTTGAATGGCTTTGATCTTCTCGGGATCTACGTGTATACCCTTAGAGGTAATGACGAAGCCAAGAAATTTGCCACTAGAGACAGCCAATAATGACTTGGTGGGATTCATTTTGAGTTCATGTTGGCACATGAGGTTGAAGATAGTTCTCAAATCTTGGATGTGATCATCCTTTAGACGACTTTTGACAGCAATATCGTCGACGTAACATTCGACAGTCTTGTGCAGATGATCTCGAAAGATGGTACTCATGGCTCGTTGGTATGTTGTACCTGCGTTCTTGAGACCGAATGGCATGACAGTATAGCAGTAGACTCTGCGAGGAGTGCAAAAAGAAGTATGCTTTTCATCTTCAGGATTTATCCTAATCTGATTGTATCCGGAGAATCCGTCCATGAAAGATATTCTTTCAAACCCACAGGTGTTGTCGATCATGACGTCTGTGATGGGGAGGGGAATTCATCTTTTGGACATGCTTCATTAAGATCCCGAAAGTCGATGCAAACTCGAACTTTGTCAGTTTTCTTTGGAACTGGAACGACATTGGCTACCCAATCAGGATGCTGTTCTTCTCGAATAAAGCCCCAAGCGATGAGCTTTTTGACTTCATTGTCGATTGTGTCCATCATTTCTGGCTTAAAATGCCGTTGTTGCTGTTTGACCGATTTTGCATTCGATAAGATGTTCAATTTATGAGTAGCAACTTTAGGATCTAGTCCTGGCATGTCTTCATAACTCCAGGCAAATACATCAATGTATTCTTTAATCAGAAGAATTAATTCTTGCTTATCTGCCTCTGGAAGGTTATTGCTGATGAATATTGGACGAGGTGACCCGCTCTCTCCTACATCAATTTGAACTAATTGATCTTCGGTATGAGGTTTCCTTTGTTCGAATCAGAGTTCCCATTGGGTATCCATTCGTTGAGCCCAAGGATCTATTTCGGGACTTTCTTCAATATCCTCGTCATAGCCTTCTGGAAGCTCGACGGAGACCATGTTAGAAGATATAGTCAGCCGATGGACTTGACCGATTCTGGTGTCAGAATCCCATGATCTGGAATCAGAAGAGTTAGAACGCTCCTCACTATCGGATTCAGAGCCTGCTGGGGATAATACTGGAGGAGAAGCATATCCAAGACCTCTTTTGGTCCTGCTGTAGTACATCTCTGACTTTCCTTTTGGAACAGCCGTACGGATAGGAGTTTTTCTACCCTTACCGTAGTTGAGGCCGCTCTTGAAATCGTAACCCATCTTTCGGATGATGTCTTTTGATTGTTGACTGTAACGACGGAGTTGAAGATGCCCCGTGTCATTAATTTTGCTATCATCCGTATAGCTGAATTGTTGTTCCGGTCCTTTACTAAAATGTATTGGACTTTCGCCTTTCTTACGAGCGGGAACAATACGATATGAATCCTTTGGGTATTCAAATGAGACTTCCGTTTGAAGAGATTGCACAACTCCCATCGGAAATGATTGAAAGCTATCTAAAATATCTAAATAGCATTTAGCATGATAAATGACATCAGTATATTGGAAAGTAGATGCTTTTTCATTGATTTGTATATTTGTATTTACAGCAAGACCTTTAGCCTTAGCAGGCTTGGTCAGATTGATTACAAGAGAGGGAGAAGAAGAACATGGAGGAGGATTGACTTTGTTACGACGAAGGTCGATAACAAGCAGCTCAGAGGAGGTGAGCTCCCTTTTATCCTTGTTATGAGATAAATCTATAACAAGTGGCTCAGAAGAGGTGAGCTACCTTTTTTCCTTGTTACGACGTAAGTCAAGAAGAGGTGAGCTCCCTTTGATCCTGATCATCATCAGTAGATTGCTTCTGGACTGGCAAGTGAATAGCCAGTGGCTTAGAAGACTGAGGACGAGAAACACGCCCTTTGACAGGTATGATGAGGGTGTCATTAGGCACTATTTCTTGCTTTTCTTCAGTGTTCAGAGACAGGACAACCTCCATGAATTCATCCTTATACATACGAGAATCGTTACAATATGCTTCAACGCCTTTGAAAGGATAAAGATCAGCAACCTCCTTTTGCACCTCTCCATTGTCATCGACATATTTAAAACATTAATGGAGAGTCGAAGGGACAATGTTATGCTCGTGCAGAAATGGTCTTCCTAGCAAAGCATTGTAGGAACAACCATGATTGTCAATGATGTAGAAGGTAACCTTTGTGCGAAGATTGCCTATTTGGAGTTTTAGGCGAATCTTGTCCAAAGGTTCACTCCTTCCCTGATTGAACCCGAAAATAGTGGTGATTGTACTGGAGAGACTATGCACTGGGATCTTCAGCGCATCCAACATTGTCTTCGGCATGATACTGAGAGCAGACCCTGGATCTATCAGAATACGATTGACTTTCATCGAGTCGACGTATCCTGTATAGTAGAGAGGACGGTCATGCCTGTTGTCTTCCATCAACATGTCATCTTGTGTGAAAGTTATGTTTGGAATTAACTCCAACATACTATGACAATGGAGGCAAGAGATTGGTTCTGCTTTTGGCTTCTTTAGGAGGGCCAGACAAGTTTTAGCTTGCATGAGAGCCTCGCTCAGAGTTTCCCGAGTCTCTTTGGAGAGGTGCAAGAGCTCGAAGATTGACAGCCGGGCTGGTGTATTGGCCAACTGAGCTAAAATATCAAAGTTATAAGGCTTTTCAAGTCCGGAGGGAGATGATTTCTTCAATGGTTTGTCGAAGCGGACTTGCTGTTTGCCTTTGTCAGTAACCGTCGGCTTAAGAGGAGTAGACTCTACAACCGGTAAAGACGCAGTAGGAATATCCTCAGTGGAAGCGGGCTGTACTGGAGCAGGCTCAGAAGAAGAAGCAGGACTCTCTTGAGCTTCGGGGTAATCCTTTAGATAGGCTTTCCCTGATCTGGTGCCCAACAGGTTTCTTCATCAACTATGGGGTCAAAAGACACCATATTGCAAATCTTTGTCTTGCCTTTGGAACGGTATTTCTTCTTGGAGGAAGAGGAAACTTCGAACTCTGAAGCAAGATTCGGATGAATCCACATAATCTCACCATTGTCAAGAGACAAGGGAACGAGACCTTCACTTCGTGGAGGAGGGAGATTCTCAATCTCGAGAGTAGCTTTAGGGATAGGAATGACACCGTGCTGTACCATCTGGGGCGAAAAGTCACCGAACTGAACTGATACCATGTTTGCAGTAACAGTCTTCTCGTCTTGCTGCAAAGTGACAACACCAGCGTTGACCAGCTCTTGAATTTTGCCTTTGAGCACATAACATGCTCGAGTGGGATGTCCGATAAACCTGTGATAGACACAGTATTTGGGATGATCAGTCTTACCGACTTCATCGGGCTTCTTTGGGTCTGGAAGCTGGAGCTTATTACTTTTGATCAAGCAATCAAAGATGCTCACTGTGCCATTCTCGTCAAAAGAGTATTCTACTTTCGGACGAGGTTCTCTTGGTGGAGGTGCTGAAGGGGTAGAAGTTGACATAGGAGGAGCTACATTGACCGCCAGAGATTCTTTGTTCTTATTCAAATTGATATTCAAAGTTTCTTTTCCTTTACGGTTGTTCTGGCGATTGCCGCCACCTGATGTCTGGTGTTCATCCCGGTCGGGGTTAGACATTTGTACCCCTAGTTGCTTGAATTTGTCAGCGCTAACTTCAGCTGCTTTAGCGTTGACAATGAAGGATGGCCAATCTTGGAAGTAGAGCCTGTCCACATACTAATGATAGGCAAAAGATTTGACTTGCAGGTGTCTATGGTGACAGCGGCTGGAGTCCCAGGAGGCATTTTTAAAGCTTCATGGCGGAACCTTTCAATAAAACTCTCAGCAGTTTTATTGTGTCTTTGTTTGATTTTGTTGAGGGCTGACATAGTCATGTCGTTGATCCCCTCATAGATTCGTTCCAAGAAGATTTGCTTTAGGCCAGAGAAGGAGGTGATACAACCATCGGGCAAGCTTCTATACCAATCGTATGCGACGCCGGCTATACAGCCAACGAATACTCTGGTAAGAAGAGCATCATTTGGTTGAAGTTGGATAGTCATAACCTCAAAGTGGTTAATGAACTGACTGGGAGAAGTGCTGCCATCAAACAGTGAGATGGTTGGGATCTTGTACTTCGGAGGAAATGGAACTTCCTTCCATTCAACTGGATAGGGTTGCTTGATCCCCAATCTCTGCAAGTTGTCCTTCTCCTTGAAAGCTTCGAACTGAGTTCGCAGGAGCTTGACAGCTTCATTGGCATCTTTCACCGATGTAGAAGGAGCAGGCAGAACCACAGTATTAGGAGGAGGAACAGCATGATAAGCACTACCCCCAGCACCTGACTGACTAGGTGTAGGTTGGACTTGTACAGGAGGTACTGAAAGAGATGCTACCCCCAGCCCTGCATTGACATGCACCGACGATGCTATGATTTCAGGATTTGCAGGAGGTACGGTCGGTGGGACTGTATGTTGGGCCACAATGATGGAATGCATACTTGCGACCATCTCGGCCATGGTCTTCAGCTTATCTTCTAGTGCAGCTATTCTTTGTTCTTGGCTGGCTGAACTGGAAGCATCGGGATCTTCATTGACAACATAAGCTGTCATTTTTCTGGGTACGGTGGAGGACACTGTTTGTTCTGAGCTTTCACTGTATGCATCATAGTCGGAGAAAGAATCATCTCCTGAGTGAGAAGGAAGGAAACGTTCTTGAAGATTCCTTTGACCGATTGTGTCTCGGCTTCGGGATCTGGTATGTTGGAATACTCCTTCAGAAGATTCCTGGAGTAAATCCAAATACTGCTGACTCGGCTTGCGAGGCTTGCCGTGCTTGGAGCACTTCCTACCCCCAGTGTCTCTGGAAGTCATGTTGACAGAGGCGTATAAAACCTCGTTTTCATCTTTCGACATAGGTTCAGAGTTAGAAAAGTTCAGACGATCGAAGACAGATCATCTTGTTGTCTGACAACAACACTTGATGACCACTTTGTGATTGCAATGGTGTCCAAGTGGTTGCACTGGGGATGTTGAGATATTATCCTATTTTTGTTTGAGGTGTTCCCGGAGATCGGAAACAGCAACGGGACGAGCAGAAGTTCGAGGGATGTGTTCTTTGACAATATTCGGAACATGGTTCCGATTCTTCAAATGTTTTGTCCCTTGAGTGTACAAAGAAGTACTCATTTCATTGGCGTAGGTGTCCGAATTCTTGATCCTAGAGGTTTGCCTCTGATGCTGGTTGGTCTTCGACATTGGCTGTTTACGTTTCACCGAAGTTGGCCTGTTGAGATACGTTCTTAGATCAGCAAACTCACCCCCAGGGGTTTCTGTCTGAGACACCAGCAGTTTTCCCTGTCTTGAACGGAAGATCTGAAGAGTTGGGAGATCTTGGAACTCTGCTACTGGAGTAGACAGAATACATCTCTGATCAGTACACTTCCCTTTGGCAAGGAAGGAAGAAGAACTCTTATTGGAGAGAATCTTGGTACTGACTATTGCCGGAGCACGTTCAGTTTAATCTTCTACGGTAAAAACCGAGGAAGACTGAAAAAAGACCAAAGGGCCTTTTCCTTTGTTTAATGAAGAAGGGTTAGCTAAAGAGCGTTTCCCTCTATTGTCTTCCAAGTCGTGGGACGAGAAAGTTTGAGAAAAGACCAAAGGGCCTTTTCTTGTGTTCTGGAGAGGAAGAGGAATAGCCAAAAGACTACCCCCAGTGGATTGCGCAGGAGCAACAGAGTGTTGGAGAGGAGCAGAGCTTTTCCCCTTATTGTGACAAGAGGAGAGATTAGCCAAAGGACTGTCTCTCTTGGATTGCGTAGACACAATTTGTGCATGGGTTGATGGCGCACTGGTAGGTTGCGCAGGAGGAGTTCTGACAGAATGTTTTCTGGCCTTAGTCACAGTAGTTTGCGCAGCAGGAGCCTTGTTACCAGAGTGCTTGTGTTGTACTCTGGTTACTGGAGTAGTGGACTACGCAGGCAGAGTGGCTGCCAACTGTGCCAGAGGAACATAAGTCTTGCACTTGGACAGGGCAGCATATGATGTAGTTTGTGCACTGGCAATAGCATATTGCACAGGAGTAGTAGAGACAGATTGTGCAACAACAGAAACAACAGACTGTGCAACAGTCTTAACAGCAGAGACATTAGACTGCGCAGCAGTCTTGGTGGCAGAATCAACAGACTGCGCAGCAGTCTTTGGGATCCACACTGGGCGCACTTTGCTTGTGGCAGAAGTTGTCGCAGTGCGAGGAGTGGTCCTGGAGTTGATCATGGCTTCATAGGCCGTCTGGTTGACATTCACAACCAGCGTCTTCTGCGTCTTTCCGATAGACGCAACGTCACATTGAGTTGTCACTTCTTCGTCGGAGGAGAAAGTCGTCCCCAGCAGAGTCGCCATTTTGTTTGCAAAAACAAAAGTTGATCTTTATTTCAACAAACTTTGTAAAGAAGATTACAAGAATTCTGGGAAAGTACAACTATAGGAATCCAATCTAGAAGACGATTGCTTTATCCCTTAGACGATGTGAACATTGAAGGCGATAGCCTCTGAAATTGAAGGCAAAAGCCTCGGAAAAATGCAGCAACATTTGGGCAAGAACTCCTGAACTCTCTGATATTTTTGAACTTTTATGTCTGATCTCCTGGAATGAAGACTTGAAACTCTATTTATAGAGTTCTGGAAATAACTAACTTTTAGTTATTCTGAATGGCGCAAGTTGGCTTGCGCATGCACTGGATTGCGCAGCATTAGACTGTACAGACAGTTGTCTGATCGTGGGCTAACTGTCTTGGACACATGGCATCATTTGATTGAAATGCGCATGATCGTATACAGACGGTTGCCACGTAGTGAGCAATTGATGGCATGAAGGCCACGTGTACATTTGTCAGTTGTCTTGATGAAGTACGCTGACTTTAGATTGCGCTGAGATGGATCACGCTGAGATAGACCGCGCTTAGATAGACCACGCTGGTATGGACTGCACTGCAGACAGATTGTGCTGCATGTACAGCTGTCCTCGAGCGCTGTGCTGCACGATAAACGAACAGTTTCCTCGTTCTCCCTGCTGTCAGCTGTCAGAAGATCTGATTCTCTGTCAGGTAATGATGACGAGGCCACGTCAGCATGCGCACTTGGATGAGTGCGCACTTCAGCTTGCGCAATCGGATGGTTGCGCAATCTGTCTTCTGCACAGTTCACTTGAAGGATGTATAGATTGATTTTGATAATTTTGTTGATGGACGCAACTTGATTTTTTAGGACCTACAGCGTTCGGACTTGCAACATGGAGATGTTCGGGCGAAGACTACTTCTTGGCTATAAATAGGCATAATATATGGAACAATGTACTCTTTTGTGAGCTAGAGAGATCATGAGCGTTGTAGCCTATTGGCATTTTTAATTTAGCTCTTCAGTTCATTATTAATAAAAGAGATTCTTATTGTATGTTTTGTTTCCTTCCGCTGCTTATGTTATCAATTTGAGATAAACTTACGTGAACTTGTTATCTTATCTTGCACGAGCGCAACTCCAGGCTCGTGCGACATCACGCCCAAGCGAGGACGATAATTCGGGTAAAATCTAGCGAGGTCAAGCAATTTTTCGGGTCGGGGCGTGACAAGTTGGTATCACAGCAGTTCCATCCTCTGGACCGTGAAAGAATCTCTTTGACCCTCAGATGCTTCGCTATCGAAATCAGTTGGCTTTAAGTTATTTTCACATCCTCATGGCTCATGGATCTACTCAATGCTACATTGGATGTTCCATACAATAAGTCTGTATTATGTTGCATACATCTGCCACAAGTATATCGTGACTATCACGCTATCTTCGAGTGCCATCGGAGATTATTGGTTGCACGAAGTGCAAAGAGTTACAAAATGTTGGTTGCCCGAAGTGCAATAAGTTGCCAGTCGTTGGTTGCACAAAGTGCAACGAATAAGGGGATATTGATTGCACGAAGTACAATGAGATACGTATTGTTGGTCGCAGCAAGTGCAAAGAGATACATATTTTTGGTTGCACGGAGTGCAACAATTCGTGAGCCATTTTTTGCATCAGTGCAATGATTCGACATATGGAATGATGTATATTATGTGGCTATGTGAATGGATAACGATATGTTGAACGGGATTGAGTAATGACTTTAAGTATTAAAAAAAATTGTCGTACGAGTTGCAACGATAGGATTGAGAAATCGTGGAGCGATTTGAACGAGTCATGTTGGTCGCTAGTCGAGTTTGAGTAGGCAAAATATAAGTTGGCTGAGTTGAATCGAGTTTTGAAGTAGGCGAATGTTTATGTTGGCCGTATGTCACGTTTGTAGTGCCCTGTCCTGCTCGGTTAATCGGTCCACATAGCTAAGGGAATAATCCCAAGTCGGATCGATTGAGTTAGAACATAGAAAAAGGTAACACGGTCGGCTTAGAAGTGTTGCACGGGCGCTTTTAAAATTGACACTCGATCCTTCGTCTCGTGGCTTAGGAGAAGAAAAAAGTTGATCTTCGCCACAAAGCTAAGAGTTAGTCTAAGTCATAGGCGTCGTCCGCATAGCGCTTGATAAAACATGCACGGTCCCATCGTCCAAGGCTTGGCATGGCCTTTGCTCGCCCTACGGGTTAACTTGCATTGCACGGCTTATGCCATATGTCTAGGCACCCAAATTACTTGGTTTTACGACTGCAAGGCCCATCATATAAAGTATGACTTGGACGGTAGTGTCACACAGAACACAAGTTGGCTTAATGTACGATGTCACAGACTTAGTATTTAAGGCACGAACTATGGTAGATTCAAATTAAGTTTAGAAAAAGGGCTATGAAATAGGTATTACTTAGTTGAGTAAAATGATAGGGCAACAAGGAAGAATGCTCGCGACCATGGGTCATCGAAGCGGTCTCAAATACTAAAATTCTTGAACTGGGTCCTAAAAAGATAGTAACATTAGAAGAAGAATGACTGTGTGAGACGTCAGTTCGAGTCGAGTCTTACATGGTCATTGGACAACTTGTCGATAAGGTAAAAAGTTTTTTCGAAGCGGCATCCCTGGGCCATCGGACCGTATTTGGCCTAGAAGGAAACGGGGGTAGCTAAGCCGCTGGCAACAAGGAATTCGGTGGACGGTCATTAGGGCTAGCTACTTGCTTTAACGGGGCATTCCTATTCCTAGCTAAGTCCGGGATAGCTTGTGGTGCTAGTGACTAAGTTCATATAGATGTCGGCAAAATAGCGGCTATCCGCGTGTATGCCTTTAGAATGTGTCGAATTGAATGTGTGTACGTTTTGGAAGATAATATTTGGGCCTAAGATTTAGCTGCAACGTAGATACCGTGCTTCGGCACGGAGATGTGGCGTCGAGTCTTAAGTTGTTGGCATATAGTTGCATAAATTAGAATTGAGTCATTTTGAGTTTAAGTCAGGAATCTTCACAAAAAAAAAGTTGGTTAAGTGACACTTTGTTCACAAGTCTGGACTGGGTCAGTTGGTGATTAAAGCGGCAAGGGCCGCGAGGCAAAAATATGGTAGGCACGGCCTCAATATGGATTTGTACCACGGTCACTCAAAAATTGGGTACTATTGTGTAGTTTCGTCTCTGAGTATGGGCCGAAAGGCAAACACGACTTGATAAGTTGGCGTTGTAAAGGCATGAGATAGTCTAGAGACACAAAATAGGCTGAGAGTCTATGTCCTAAAACTGATCCTAAAGAAGGAGTAGAAAGAAAATCATAAAGGGATTATGTTGCACAAAGTAAATGAACATGTTGGTTTTGTATGGGTGGGCAAGGAGCTCACACCACCAGTACAGTTGAGTACTGACACCCACACAGTTTTTATGTGCAGAAATAGGTAGAAGCTCGTTGGCGCGGAGCTCGCTTTTATGCGTCGAGGCATAGTGTTCCTTGGTATTTCGAGGCACACAGCCACATGGAGTCTAGACTTATACGGGACATAATGTATGGACATCGCCTATCTAAAGATTTTGCTGGCCTACTCAATTTGTATTGAGAGATGAGAGACAGCAGAGTGATTGTAAACTTGGCCTTGCGCCATATTGTAATCTTTGTTTCAATATCAATAAAAGAGTATTTTGTATGACTTGTGTTTTGCTTCAAATTTCTGCTACTGTATCAATGTTTCCGCTTGGGACTTCTGTGCGATGACCCCATCGCTTAGCCTGTAATCGAACATTATAGAACCCGTCTTGTGTGAGCGTAATCTAGGCTCACGCGGCATCATGCCTTAGCGAGGACGATTGCTCCTACGGGAGTGGGACGTAACATAATGGTATCAGAGTACAGTTTTACGTCCTTAGACTTTCCATTTAATTCTTTAACTTTGATGATGTTTCACAAACTTTGTTGTTTCAAAATCGATATCGTTGGTGCGCTCCCTCTCAAATGTCCCACGTGATGTCCATACAATAAGTCTATATATTTTATAAAATTATACGAAAGAAGATTTGTTTGAACAAAAGTTAACTTAAAATAAGCACGGTTGGCTAAGTAGGGCTGGGCATATACACTAAAAGTTGTGTCAACCTTAGCAAAGTCGAGCACGGAATTCAAATTGTGTCGGACGCGAATGGGTTAGACTCGAATGAGTAAGTGTGATGACTATCGAAAGGGATGCCATCCGACAATGTTATCGTCGATGGGATATAGATGAGCGTGCTTGAAAATTGAGGAATGATTAGAACGGAGATTCGAAGTGATCGATTGTGAGTCAAATGATAAGTGAGGATTTTGTCGAATGACTTCATCCCTGAGTGGTATATGGGATAGCCTCGGGGATGTAGATCGATTGAGGATACGGGGTGCCAATGAGCCTATCAGCAAGCGATGAGTATACAAAGCCTTAGAAAGAGTGTTTCAAAGTTAGTCATGACTTGATAGCTAGCATAAAATTGATTTGAACAAATTAGAAATGACATGCGCGGGATTGTGATTGCATTAGTATGATATACGAAATGGTTGAGAAGGTGAAACTGAATCAAGAAAAAGTACGGTGTAATGAACGAATGACTTGATAGAGGGGATCGATATGAATCGTATGCAAAAAGTTAGCACAATCAAATATTAGTGTACATAGAAATGATTCAAAAACATGAGGATGACTCTAAAGATTGGTATAGATGTTGCTTGATGATTTGAGTTAGCATAGAACGATACGACTTGAGAAATATGTTGCTCGATGACTTAAGATATAGATGGATGAACATATATGATTATGGGTTTGAATGAATTGATCATGGGAATAGTTCGGGGATAACGATCGAATTTGATCTTGAATATTGAGGAGATTATCCAGTTTGGATAATAGCATTAGTCGCACGACTCGAAATTTATTGCAAATAAAGATCGTCATGTTACGCATATCATCGATGGTATTGAGGCGTATCAAAGATCGATATGTGATAACTCAGGGGTACTCTAAGTCAGGAAATGACGATCGTGTAAAATGTTATTATTTCGATGGATGCTATACTTAGGGATTTTGATTGAAAAGAATGTTTGGATGAAAGAAAAGTATCTTGATTTCTTCGACGATAGCCACAATGTCGACGTTCTTGTCTTGCACGAGCGCAACACCAGTCTCGCACATGCATCACGTCAAATTTGGGGTGATCGTTCCTCGTGAGCGCTGATATGGTGATTCATTTCGCGAGAATGATCGAACTCAGAAAATTAAGGCGTGGCAATTTAGATTGCTTCGATTTGTGGTTTGATACAAATGTGAATTCGAGGATTGGTTGGACTTGTGATTGACGATTAAGTAAAGTTGAGGATTGAGTAGATCCAATTTGCGTATCAAGAATGAATTAGTCTAGACTCAAAGCACGAGTTACACCCAGATGAGGATGATTATTCTACAGGAGCGCACAAGGTGATTTCATGCCCACCGTAGATAATCATACTTGCGTGAGATTGGGACGTGACATATTGTTAAGTCAGGCAACTCATGATCGAATACGTGAATTGTGATAAACGACTTAGGAATATGGAATAAGAATTACGGTTTAGCGACAAATCGTGTCATAGTCTGTTTGACTTGGAAAGAAGGGATAGGTAGATTATATTAAATGTGTTTGGAGAGATAGACGAATTATAAATTTGGACGTGCGATAGCAATATGCAAGAGGCTTGGTTGGGTAGAACTTGAAGTAGGATGGCTTTGCTGAATGACTCGGACCCCAAGATTGAACGTTGTGAGTACGAATAGGAGAAATCTATGCTCGAAGTTTAGAAATCGGAGTGATGCGAGCTTGGATAGAAAAACCACATACTATCAACTTTGGTTTGACCTTAGAATGGGGTTAGTACTGACATTATTATTTGAGAACTGTGATTCTATTACTGACAATTGACTTTAGCCTGGAGAGATGGCCTAGCTGTTAGGCTAGACGTCCATGTTGCGAGAGTTAGCATCGATACGAGTGATCTTGAGGATTGATTAGTTTGGATGTTGGTGTTGGTGAATGGAATGAATCAAGAGTATGATAATACCACTCATGAGCCTCGGCTGAAATGCATATATATCAGGGACGCTTGAATATGTACACGATCCGGCTCGAGTGAAAATGGCAGAATTCTCTATTACAAGGCTTGGTTGAAATGTGTGTATTTTGGGGATGCCTAAAATATGTACATGATCCAACTAAGTGATACGTTGAATTCAAATGAGACTAGAGGAACGGAAGACTATCGAGGATGCAGAAAATAACTAAGGCAGGAGAGTGGTTCAGATTGAAGAAATATATAGGAAGAATGTGTATGAGAATTGTTGGATGTTGAAGAAAGTTATGAGTCAATAAGTAAGTACTCAGTTAGTTTCGAGGACGAAACTTTTTCTGAGTGGTGTATGATATAGTACCACGTCTCGCTCAGTCAATCGTAAGAACCGAAATGCCGACGACGTTCGGACTTAGCCATACAACAGCTGCTAGAAGAGCCGCTTGGTCGAGGCGACTTTTTGCTCAGGTGGGTGGATTCGGTGAACTTGCCTCAGCTTGGCCTTCGTACTAATAAAAGGAAAGTTTTTAAATGCACAAGTAGGTTTGATAATAAAAGAGATGAATCCACATTGCTAAGAAAATAATCCCAAGTCGGGTCAATTGAGTTAGAACATGGAAAAAGGTACCATGGTCGGCTTAGTAGTGTTGCACGAGAGATTTCAAAATTGACACTCGGTCCTTCGTCCCGTGGCTTAGGATAAGGAAAAAAGTTGGTCTTTGCCACAAAGCTAAGAGTTAGCCAAAGTTATAGGCGTCGCCCGTATAACGCTTGATAAAGCATGCACAGTCCCATCGTCCAAGGCTTGGCATAGCCTTTGCTCGTCCTACGGGTTAAGTTGTATTGCACGACTTGTGGCATAAGTCTAGGCACCCAAATTACTTGTTTCACGACTACAAGACCCATCATATAAATTATGACTTGGGCAGTAGTATCACACAGAACACAAGTTGGCTTAATGTACGATGTCATGGACTTAGTATTTAAGGCACGAACCACGGTAGACTCAAATTGAGTTTGGAAAAGGGCTATCAAATAGGCGTTACTGAGTTGAGTAAAATAATAGGGCAACAAGGAAGAATACTCGCGACCATGGGTCATTGAGGCTGTCTCAAATAATAGAAGTCTTGAACTGGGTCCTGAAAAAATGGTAACATTAGAAGAAGAATGATTGTGTGAGACGTCAGTTCGAATCGAGTCTTGCATGGTCATTGGACAATGTGTCGACAAGGTAAAAAGTTTCCTCTAAGCGACATCCCTGGGCCATGGGACCGTATTCGGCCTAGGAGAAAATAGGGGTAGCTAAGCCGCTGGCAGCAAAGAATTTGGGGGACGGTCATTGGGGCTAGCTACTTGCTTTGACCGGGCCATCCTATTCCTAGCTAAGTCTGGGTTAGCTTGTGGTGCTAGTGACTAAGTTTATATAAATGTCGACAAAATAGAGGCTATCCGTGTGTATGCTTTTAGAATGTGTCGAGTTGAATGTGTGTACATTTTGGAAAAAATATTTGGGCCTAAGATTTGGCTTCAACGTTGACATCATGCTTCGACATGGAGATGTGGCGTCGAGTCTTAAGTTGTTGGCATATAGTTGCATAAATTGGAACTGAGTCATTTTGAGTTTAAGTTAGGAATCGTCGCAAGGTAAAGTTGGTTAAGTGACACTTTTTTCACAAGTCTGGATTGAGTCAGTTGGTGATTAAAGCGACAAGGGCCGTGAGGCGGCAATATAGTTGGCACAGCCTCAATATGGCTTGTAGCACGGTCACTCAAAAATTTGATACTATCGTGTAGTTACATCTCTGAGTATGGGCTGAAAGGCAAATACGAGTTGATAAGTTGATGTTGTTAAGGCACGGAATGGTCTAAAGACACAAAATAGGTCGAGAGTCTATGTCCTAAAACTGATCCTAAGGCAAGAGTAGAAAGTCAGTCTTAAAGGGATTATGTTGCACAAAGTAAATGAACGTGTTGGTTTTGTATGGGTGGACGAGGAGCTCACACCACCAGTACAGTTGAGTACTAAAACCTACACAGTTTTCATGTGCAGGAACAGGTAGAAGCTCGTTGGCATGGAGCTCACTTAGATGCATCGAGGCATAGAGTTCCTTGACGTTTCGAGGTGCACAGTCATATGGAGTATGAACTTATACGGGACATAATATATGGACATCGCCTATCTAAACATTCTGCAGGCCTAATCAAATTGTATTGAGAGATGAGAGAGAGCAGAGTGATTGTAATGTGAGAAGAGTGAGCTTGAATGATTGTAATCTTGGCCTTGCGCCACATTATAATCTTTGTTTCAATATCAATAAAAGAGTATTTTGCATGACTAGTATTTTTCTTCAATTTTCTGCTACTGTATCAATGTTTCCACTTGGGACTTCTGTGCGACGATCCCGTCGCTTAGCCTGTAATCGGCCGTTATAAAACCCGTCTTACGTGAGCAAAATCTAGGCTTACGTGGCATCATGCCTTAGCGAAGACGATCGCTCCTACGGGAGCGGGACGTGACAGCATTAAGCCTTGAGTTAGCGAATGTTGCATTGTGATCGATATGATCACCAAGGCAAGAATTACCTTGGATGAATGTCAAACTTGCGCGAACAATAGAGCACGTTGGCCTAGTTGTTGTACCAACTCGAGTAAGATCACCACATGGGATAGTTGATTTGAAATAAACATCGGACGTATGTGGAGTGTAATATCGAGTAGTGACTTGATTTTGAGTGGTATATGTAATACAACTTATGCGATCGGTGCAGCGAAGAAATGTATCGATAATAATAGGCTCGATTTATGAGTGGTATATGTAATACCACTTGGCGATAGCTACGTGAAACCGTTTGTTGACTTATAATAGATTGTGTCAAGATGATTGTGTCGTTACGATAAGTTTGTCTCAACGGACGGAATAGTGTCGAGACTCGAGTGGGAATGACTCGATAGAAGTTAATGCAAGTGAGCTTCAAAGAATTGAGTTGAACGATCAAACGCGGACTCGTATCATTGAATGATGAGTTGATCAAGAATTCGTTGGGTATAAACCGAACGATAGGTTGGACATAGCAAGGGAACGTTGCATTGAGGAAATAGTTGACTCAGTCGGAATTGATTTAAGTCGGTACGAAAACTATTCGGGATGAGTTGAGTAGGTACGAAGTAATCGTGCAGACGAATTTGAGTTAGTGCGAAGAGTCGGTATCACGATCTGGAAGTACGATTTGGGAATATAAGAATGGATATAGGAATTAGAAATCGTGTCGCTCAATGATGATAGTTAGCTACAACGAGAAGGATCTTGATGCGTGCGAAACGTAATTTGTATTCGAGTTCAGATAAGAACAGTGATTGCAATGAATTGGAGTTTATGAGAAAGGAGGATGTTCAGGTTATGCATATCGACGATGGTATTGAGGCATATCAAAGAAGATATACGATAACTTGGGAATACTCTGATTGAATGAATAAAATTTTGTTGAGCATTGTTGTTGGATGAATAAGATATGAGTTAAGTTGATGTCAGTTCGGATGATAACAGAGGAATGCTTCAAAGAATCTGAGAATGGATGGATATATTACTTGGAGGAAAAATAAAAGTGTCTTGATTGCTTCGTTGTTAACACAACGTTGACGTTATTGTCTTGTGCGAATACAACTCCATCCTGGTACATGCATCACGCCGAGATTATGGCGGTCATTCCGCGTGAGTGCTGGTATGGTGATTCACGCCCAGTGGGGATGGTCAAACTTGTAAGGTATGGCAAATTGGATTTTGACTTATGGTTTGATGCGAAGGTTAATTCGAGGATTACTGCGATGAGCATGGAGTGTATCGAATATTGATCGTAGGTAGATAGACTCGTACTCGCGACGAAAAAAATTGCTTGGTTAGAGATATTGTTAACGATAGTGCATGAGTGATTCGATTAGTAATGATGCATCGGTTGTGCGGGTAGGATAAGACCCCTTGGATTGGAAAGAATTATGTCGAATTCGGTACAGTCCCGTAGGAATTATTGGGAATTGATTTGGCTCCGAGTTAGGATATAGCATGGTTCGCAGTAACTGTCCCTCGTTGACGATCTTCAATTATCGAACGTAGCTGCAGGGCAGCTGACCCTAGAAGACTTGACCGCCAAATCAAAGTAAATGTCGGAGACCGTAGGACGACACTAATGAAGTCGTATAAGAAATTACGTCGAGGATGAATGATGATATAGTGCATGTTGAGGATAAGTCTAAGCGATTGAATATCATATTTTGGAAGTTAGCGAGTAGCCCTTCGACTAGATCGATATGGTCAGAGATTTACTGATCGATTGAATAAATATGTAAATAGACTTGGTCGGTCGAAGATCGAATAGATAGATGGATGGGCTTAGTATAGCGACACGGAGGGACGATTGTGAGAAATCGTGCTACGTATGAGTGCAACGAATAGGGGAACGACCCTAGAGATTATGTCATAGAGCTTGACCCATGTGACGGCTAGAGTCGCGTACGTTAAGTAAACGACCTATGTTGCGAAATGAACTAGTGGGATTGATTCAAAAATTGAGTAAGGAATTCGTACTCGATCGAAAATCGGAGATGAACGTACGTAAAGAGACCTTGGGTCGAAAAGATTGTTGTCTTTGAGCATTGTAGACTCAAGTTGACCACTTGTGTCGGGAGAGATTAAGCACGATGTCTGGACAAGTTACCTAGTGGGGGTTAGCCCCAGACGCGATATATGGATAGCTTTGAGAAGGTAAAGAGTTACGAGTTGCGAAACCATATGGTCATGACGAGACTTAGGGCATGTTGAACTTAGTTCATGCCATTGAGACGGGACCTCAAGAATTGTTGCGATCGGATGCACGACGACTTAACACGACATATAGAATTAATGGCCATACGAAACCTACAAAGTATAATATCCGATTTGTGAATCACATCGTGTGCCGTGATTTTTGTTGGATGATCACATATGCGTCGAATATGAATAAGCAATAAAAGTGCGAGAACAAACAACTAGAGACCAAGTCTGATCGAGGGTACGAGATGTCAAATAATCGAGGATAAGAAGTTACCTATTGCAGAAATACATATATTTGTAGGACGCCTTAAATATGTGTATGATCCAAACTAAGTTGTATGATTCAAACGATATTAGAATGAGATCGTGAAACGATCTAGCGAAACACTTGGATTAAGTGTTGGTTTCGGTTCGAGGACGAACCTTGTTTTGAGTGGTATATTATGTAATATCCCGCTCCGCACGATGCATTACGATGAGTCGTTGACTCGAAGAGTTACGTTGACCCGATGAAGTATCGATGTGAATCGATGCAAGTGTTACTTTAGCTCGAAAGAAAGCATTGAGTTGATTCGAATCAATAAACCGAATCGATACAAAGCATTCCGATTTGAACAAAGTATTAACTTCGGTTGGTCTGGTGTGTAGGTTATACTTTTATGCTGATTCATAAGAGGTCTGCATTTTTCCTTATTCACTAAAGTGTCCGCAAAACCAAAACCTCGTCTTGCAACGGACTGAGACATGGGCACGATAGGCCGAATCAATCGAGTAGCTCAATAGAATGGCTAAGTCAGAAGAGTTAGTCGTGCAACCAAGTTATGGAATTAAGCCGCATCAGCTCGGCGAGACGACAAGGCGTATTGGCTTAACATGGGCGGGTTCATGACTTTTCTTCCCTACTCCTTCATGCCTAATAAAAATGTATCCTTGTATGCGTAAGTTTCTATCAAGTTAACGAGCATGGCTCGAATCAAGTAAAGGTCTTAGTATGTGTCGAACATTAAGATAGAATATTGAATATCGAATAATTGAGGCGACGTGCATTAAGTGCACGAGCCGAAATAGGACATTGACGCTAGAACATTAAAAGATGATATCGAGATGTGGATCAAGTGCACGATTCAGAAGAACATTAAACACTAATGTCACGGCTCGCACCCAGATATTCGGGCACGAGTACATGGGCCACGCCCAGCCAACGTCGCAGTATCCGCGGTAGAATGCTGTCAAGTATCCAATAAATATCTATAACATCTGCATGATCTATAACAAAATATGTACTCCAGTCACAAACATCTAAAAAGATATGAATAAGAAGAGATAACAATATCACTAGAGCAACTAGAATCTACAAAATGATCATATGAGACAAGAATGTATCGGAGACAAAACAAAAACAAAAACTAAATCAAACTACCAGGCCTAGAACTCATGGGATACAACTCACGGTGAAAGAATATCGAGATCTGTCTCAGCTAGCATCATCCTGTAGTCCAATAATGTGGGGCATAACAATTTCTAAAATTTGTCAACGTATCCAGTCCGGATGGGAGTGAGTACATAAACTAACAACAGTTCCAAATGAATTGACAAATACTATAAGAGACAATTATAATGGAATACAAGATGAAATATCAAGACTGGAAGTAAAACAGTAAAATGAACTGAATATCATGTCAGGGTATAAAATACTGGAATGTAAAGCAGTACAGGAATATTTGATGTACAATATAAATATAAATTATGCCTTGAGATATTAGATCTTTATGTGATCGACTTGGGTCTAGATCAGGCTGTTCCATTTGATCGGCTATGTATTAGTAGTATATAGGATCAGGCTGGCCAAATTAGAAAAAAATGCACGAGAAGTATCAGGTTAGGCTATACCCTACGTACGGTTAGGGTAGAGCTATGCACATGAAGTGACAAGAGGGGTATTGATCACATAACCTCTAATAACTTTCCATCATCGAATAGTATAATGGATCTAAATATGACACGTCATGACACGGGATTCAAAGAGCAGGAGCCAGCCCACTTCCAAATTGGTGTCTATACAAGTACAGGAAATAAGATCAAAAAATGTACGCATATACCAGGTAAACCAGAAATGACATCTCATGACAGGATCCAACGTATACTAGTCCATGTATCCTCGTGTCGAGAATCAAGTAAAATACTACAACTGAATCGGATATAGTAGATATCAAAGCAATAGAAACTATCAGAGAATGTACTCGCCTTATTTTAGTTGAAAGTCGACGTGCACGACACGAATGTGTCCACACGGAATAGGTATGATGCTAAGCTCTACAAAATGGTCCCAAACAATGGCACATGCGGTTCCACTGAGTCCGAAAAAGTCCAAATAGCCTAGTTTGATATATATATAATAGTCTAGAATCAGGATTTGGCACGATAATAGAGATGAGGAATAGGAAACGACTATAATAGTCGTGACTTACGATTTAAGGGAAAAGAATAAATATAAATACATATCTATCTACAAATCATTTATAATATTTAGAAACTATAATTTTATTTACAAAATATTATTAAGTAATACTAGAAACCCAAAATCATTTAGAGTTTACAAAATCATTTATATATATATATATATATATATATATATATTATATATATATAAGCTAATAATATGAATGGCAAGTTATAGATTATTAAAATATTAAGTTGTACCTCATTATTCGTACATCGAAACCTGTGACACGCAAATCGAGATAAGATGATCAACCAAAAGTTTAACAATATTATCATTGCGATCCACATGGTCATCTTATCAATTTCAACAATATGAGGGTATTGACTAATCTCAGCTTTATTGCACGGATCCCAAAATACGAACATAAATAAGAATTAATTATAACTAATAGTGATACATAAAAAAATATCTATAGACGTTGTCAAATGATGAATCAAACATCACCAACATGTCCAGAATGGTCAAATTAGCTAGGATAGCCTACCCATAAGTCCAATTTGGACACATGAGAAAGAAAAAAAAATTCGGATCAAAATAATGTCCGTGTTGGATCTACTTTGCAACGAAAAATGTGTCAGGATAAAAGACCACTAAACCTAACAAATTATATGTTCACGAATCTAGAATGACGATACAAACCCAACGGTATATCCGGAATTGGATTCCGATGAGTCGATCTCAAAATGGTCCGTTGACTCGAAATATGGGGCCCGCTTTGCACCGAGATGCGTGACAGGGCCCACGTCCTCCAAATCTAGCAAACTTAATACTCTACAAGAAAAATACCCTGTTATAACGTTTGATAAGAAGCTATTACAACGGTTCATATATAAACGTTACAGAATTTCAGTAATACCACATAATATGACAGTTTTGAAGATTTTTTGGCCTATTATAACGATTTAAAGTGGTAAGCGTTATATATCGTTCACACATATATGACATTGTTACACGCAATCGTTATAAAAAGTGGAAAAAAATTTAGAATCCCGCTCCAACGCCCACTAAAACCCGACTCCTCAATCAAAAGATCCATTCCTTTTTTCTCTCTCTTTCTCTCCTAGAGCTCTCTTCCTCCTCTCGCTCTCCTCATTGCCACTGCCATCGCCACCGCCACCGCCACCAGACCTAGAAACTCATCTGCCTATCACTCATCTTTCCCTCACCAAAACCTACTCCTTCCTAAACTCCCCACAAAAGACTACTAATCCAAACCCTAGCTGCAAACCCTAAGTCCCACTCCACCTCCTTCCAAATACCCTAACCACATCTTCTTCTTCGAAGAAGGATTTTATACCCGATATCCGAAGGACCATCAGATATGAAGCCATCGCCATCAACGTCTCCGGCGCTCCGTCTGTACCAGCAGTACGAGATGGAGGATCCCGCCGCCTCGATCGTCGGTGGGTCGGTGGGAATGGAGGTGGATGATGTCGACCATCTTGTCGACCTCCTCGATGACCTCGAACGCCCCCCGGTCGACGCAGACTTCTTCAACTCCTTCGAGGACGACTTCGATGACTCCGACATCAACTGACCTTTCGTTATCAGAGGTCCTCCTCTTTTTCGATCTAGGGTTTTGTGTGGGATTTAGGGTTTTATTGGACCTCTCGTGGAAATTTAACGCCTATGCCACTCCTTTATTCTAATGTTGAAACTAGAGTTTCGGGATTTGTAATATTCCGTGTAATCTTATAGAATCTGATAAATGAGGGGTTCTACTGCTTAGTTTCTGAATTGTTGCTTAGTTTTTTGAATTGTTTTATTACTTAGTATTAATTTCATCATTCTTCATTCTTAAACACCAAAAAAATGGTAGAAGTTCTTCAAATAGGAAGATGTTATGTATGTAAACTAGATTGCATGGACTCATAGATGGAACAGACACGATTCCTATTTTAGCATATCCTCGTGTATTGTTGTGTCTGTGTTGTGTCATATCTGGTATCATTATCTTTAGTTGTCTTAAAGTTGCTACGTCTTAATAACTTTGATTTTTCTTTTTATATTGGTTGTGTACAGGATGCCAGGAAAAGCCCTGGCTAGAAATCAACATGTATGATTGAGTGATGCTCCATTTACTGATAACAAAACTTTCTTACGCACGCTTTTACCAAAGGTTGGGCTCAACAATTTGCTTGAAAAATTCTCAATGTTGTGTGGTATTTAAAACGCATGAATAATATGATATATTTTTTTTCTCTTTGCTGTTTGGTCTCTGATCGTGATAAATTTGTACCACATTTCACCCCAGAGCTGGGTACAACTGAACCGATCCAGAATTATGAAGAAGAAAAAGCTCTAAGTAGTTACAGATGTCTAGATTGCAACCTTCCCTGGTATCGCATCTCCCCGGGTTTCTCAGCCTCTTCCCAGAGCTCAGGCAAGGCTTCCTTGATATTGTGGATGCCCTCCAGTGCATGGTCTGCACCTTTCACTCTAATGTGAGTACCCACCTAAATCAACAAATCAAGTACCATAGTCAGCCACTGGAGGCGTGTCAAACCCCAAAGCTCAGGCAAGACTTTAACTTTTGTCAGTTCATATACCAAAAAAAAGTTGAGCATATTGCAAGGTATGTACTTAACTTTCGTATCGAGAATATAACATTTTTGAGTGCTTCCAATCCAAATGAGAAGACACCTTTGGAGAGCTTAGAACCTATTTTGAGGAAATATATACATAAGGTACACTCAAATTTTTTAGAAATTTTGGGTTGGGGCTGCCCAGATCCTAGAATTTGCTAGAGCTCTGTAATGCCTTTCATACTTTCATACTTTTCATCTGAATGTTTTCTTAATATGGTAAAAATGTGAAGTTATAGTTGAGTTAGGTGAGATATTTGGTTCTGATTATAGTAATTTGACTGAGTAAGAGTTGGTTAGGAAAATTGGTTAAAAGAGGCAATGATAATCCTTATCAGATTGCTAATTTAGATTTAAGAATAAAGTTTGGCTTTCTTTTTCCTCTCTTTCGATGGTACTGCTGATAAAGTTAAACCAACCTCCACTCACCAAAATAGTGATGCACATGAGGCCATGCACGGGGTATGTCCTAGTATGCCCATGGGTTGGGACATGGCACATGGTGGTGTTGACACAAAGTCACAGTCAACCAAATATTGATAGAAATTGACTAAATAATACTTGTGATAATTCAATACGACACATGAAGACTACATCCAGCACAAGTTAGACGACAGTCCAGTTTTGTAATGTAATTCATTTTTGAGTCTGTATTTTATAAACTTTATTGAGTCTAGACTTATGTAAGCTGAGTTGTGCTGAGCATCTGAGACTTAACCTATACCCTACCCAAAATCCAAAAGCTCCACAAACATCCAAATAAGCCCATTGGACCAATGACCCATTCTGTGCTCTGGAGACAGAGTTCGGGCCGAACTCTGCCTCCATACAGAGTTCGGGTCGAACTCTGTCCCCTAAAATTAGCACCCTAACTTTTAGGGTTGGCTGGTTGCAAGTTGTCCAACGGCCAAATTTTTGAATGATCCAACCAGAATTCTGGTCGAATTCTGCCTACCTGGTATCCTATAAATAGGCCATGATTTCTCTCATTTCAAATGATCCAATCTTCTCTTCTCTTCTCTCTAAAGCTCAATACAAGCCTTACCCTTCTTCATCTACTAGCCACAAGCTCCCTAAGCCTCAAGTGCTCAGCATTTTTCAGTTAGGAGTTTGTGCAAGAGTTCAAAAAGTCGCTTGGAAAATTCCAAGCATCACCACTGCGATCTTTGTAAGAAGTTGACGTGCTCTTCTGAAGAAAAGGCACGGGATGTAACTACTATTTCATAAATAGTGGATTTAATCCTGAGCAAGAGTTCTCAGGCCTGGACTAGTCCTCCACGAGGAAAACCAGGTTAAAAATCGGCTGTGTTTGCATATATTTTCTTGCTTCTTATTTATTTTCGCATTTACTTTGATTACTTTCAGCTTGTGAAAGAATTTAATTTTTAATTGGTTATTTTCGTTATAAACTCTATTCACCCCCTCTAGAGTTGCCATCTGTTCTTCAATTGGTATCAGAGCTCGGTTCTCTCAACAAGGACTAACATCCTAGAGCTGATCCATGGCAACCACACAATCCTTGATTTCCAATCACGGTGAAGGGCAGTCCACTGATAGGCCTCCCCTATTTGATGGAACTAACTACACCTATTGGAAAACAAGGATGAGCTTTTATCTCAAGTCGCTAGACTTCGACCTGTGGACCATCGTCACCGATGGTTACAAAAAGCTCGCCAGGATAGTTGTCAATGGTGATCTCGTTGAGAAATCACATGACAAATATTCTGACGAGGAGAAGAAACAGGCAAGTCTTGACGCGAGAGCTATTAATGCTTTATTCTGTGCTATAGACAGGAATGAGTTCAACAGGGTCTCAACATGCACCACCTCTCACGAAGTATGAAGACTTCTAGAAGTGACGCATGAAGGAACCACCCAAGTCAAGGAATCGAAGATAAGTCGTCTCACTCAAAATATGAGGCTTTCAAGATGAAGCCAAATGAGACGATCACGCAAATGTTCACAAGATTCCTCGACATCATCAATCCACTATCTTCGCTCAACAAACAATATTCAAATCATGAAAAGATTCGCAAGCTACTTAGGGGGCTACCAAAGATTTTGAACCCTAACAGCCATCATAGAAGGAAATGATCTCACAACTATGTCCATGGAGACCTTGATGGAAAAGCTGATGACTCATGAGCTTGACCTCAAGGACTTCGAAGAGCCTGCTCCTAAGGCTAAGGAGATCGCCCTCAAAGATCACCGACGAAGGACTTACTCCGAAGAGACGGATGACGACAACTCGGAAGGTGATAATCAAGCTCTCCTTATCTGCAACTTCAAGAAATTTCTTTGCTTCAACCGAAAAAAAAGGAACCACAAGAAGATGACGATGAAGAACCAACATGCTACGGTTACAAGAAGACGGAACACGTCCGAAAAGACTGTCCATTCTTAAAGAAGAACAACCGCTATGAGAAACCATACAAGAAGGCTTCCTCAAAGAAATATGCCAACATGAGCATTTGGCATGAAAGCGAAGCTAGTGAATCCGAGGAAGAAAAGGACTCTCCTCAAGACGCTACAAACATGTGTCTAATGGCAACGTCCGACAAGGTATCAAACGAAACTCTTGATGAATTCACTTTTGATGAACTTGGCGATGCTTTTACCGATTTACTTGATGATCATGAAAAGGTCATTGGTAAATATAAACATGCCAAGGAAAAGATCAAAAGTCATGAAGTCGAAATTCAAAGACTCTCTTTACTGCTTGATAACATTAGAGACACTTCACCCACGGATGTCACAAATGAGGTATCTAAGCTTAAAATAAGCTTACATGATGCCGAAGCACGCATTGAACAATAAACACAAGAAATCACAGCACTCAACACGGATCTTACAGAAGAAAAGAGTAGACACAAGATTTCTATTACTAAGATATATGGTTTGGATGCTAAGGTTACTGAACTGCAGGCTGTCTCTAAGAAATTAGAGACTAAATTGGGAAAACAGGTTGCTCAACCTCAAACCCAATCACATGAGACACACACAAAGCATGACACTACTCATACTAGTCAACCACGTCATCCACCTGCAGCTCATAATCATGCTTACATATACACACACTTTCATAAAGCACACAAACTACATGCACGTAGAAATAATTCTCATTTGTCACAGAATCATCATGCTACACATAGATACAATCATCACTATGTTGCACAAAATCACCATCACTCTACATATAGACATCATCACCATGATATTCTATATAGACATCATTACCATGCTACTCCATATGGACATTATCACCATACTGCTCCACATCACTCTACATATAGACATCATCACGATGCTAACTCTACATATCATCATGCTACTCCATATCACTCTACTCATAGACATCATATGCATGCTCCTAACATAAATAGAAATGCTATATGTACTTATTGTGGATTACATAGACACATTTCACCATAATGTAGAATTAGAGGATTAGTAGATAGAAAGATATATGCATGGTTTCCGAAAACTAACTTTTCAGGACCCTCAAGAACTTGGGTACCAAAGGTCACATCTACTCTTGATGTAGGTGGACCTTCCCTCCTCAATTAAGAGTAAGTGGATTCTCGATAGTGGATGCTCACGGCATATGACGGAAGACGCAAATCCTTTCGCATCACTATCGATGAAGAGAGAAGGATATGTATCCTTCGGTAACAACCTAAAAGGGTATATTATAGGTAACGGTATTATTGGTCATCCTCCCTCTCCCGTAATAAAGGATGTCTGCCTAGTGACCGAGTTAAAGCATAACCTGCTCAGCATTAGTCATCTTGCTGACCATGGATATGACATTAACTTTGGACAAAATAAATGCTTTATTTATGATAGGTCAACATGGGACATTGCTTTTGAAGGGGTAAGAGAGGATAATATTTATATTTTTTATTTTTCTAGAGATACTAACAATGCAGGTAGATGCCTATATGCTCATAAGGATGAAAGATTACTGTGGCACCAGCGTCTTGGTCATGCCAACATGGATACTATATCCAGGCTATCGACTAAGAAGCTAGTTAGAGGCTTGCCCGACATCACATTCAAAAAGGACACGATATGTGCCGAATGTGAATTGAATAAGGCAACCAAGTCCTCTTTTCATTCCATAAACTCTGTAAGCACTACTAGACCCTTGTAAATTACTTCATACGGATTTATTTGGCCCTAGTAGAGTAGCCAGTCTTGGTGGAAAACTCTACGCTTTTGTCATTATTGATGATTTTTTTAGATTTATATGGGTTTTTATTCTTACAAATAAAAGCAATGCTGTTTCGATTTCCAAGATTTTTGTTAAGAAAGTTCAAAACGAAAAAGGCTACATGATTACTCGAATCTAAAGTGATTATGGAGGCGAATTCGAAAATACTGATTTTGAAAAGTTTTGTGATTCTAATAGTTTTGATCATGAGTTTTCTTGTCCAAGAACTCCTCAACAAAATGGTGTTGTGGAGTGGAAGGATAGGACTCTTGGCGATATGGCTAGAGTCATGTTGAACAAGTTTTTACTTCCGAAATACTTTTGGGCTGAAGCTGTCAGTACAGCCTGCCACATTTTAAATAGGGTGCTTATTCATCCTATTACGAAGAAAACACCCTATGAGCTTTGGTTTGGAAGAACCCCAAATGTTTCTTATTTTAGAGTTTTTGGTTGTAGATGTTTTATCCTTAACACCAAAGACAACTTAGTCAAATTTGATGCCAAAGCTGACGATGGTATTTTCCTTGGCCATGCTGCCAAGAGCAAGGGATATATAGTATTTAACAAATGCTCATTAATTGTGGAAGAGTCTACAAATGTGACTTTTGATGAAGATAACAGTGCAGCAGCTACTATTGATAATGATGTTGAGCCATCAACTTCTACTCCAATGAATACCATAACCGAAACCAATTCTCTGGAGGGCTTGCCAAAGAAATTCTCTTTCAAGCCGTCACATCCAGAAAATTTGGTAATAGGTGAGGTTTCACGTAGAGTGACTACTAGATCATCATTAAGAGACTCTATTGCTAGCACTGCCTTTATTTCACAAATTGAGCCGAAAAATATTTTAGAAGCTTTTAATGATGAATTTTGGATTTCTGTTATGCAAGAGGAACTCAACCAATTCGAGAGGAGCCAAGTATGGGAACTCGTTCCTAGACCGGCCAATCACTCGATCATTGGTACTAAATAGGTTTTTAGAAACAAAGTAAATGAAGATGGTTCAGTCACACGCAACAAAGCTCGTCTAGTAGTCCAAGGATACAACCAAGAGGAAGGTATCGACTACGATGAGACGTATGCTCCTGTTGCTAGATTGGAATCCATTCGGATGCTTTGTGCATTTGCAAATTTTCAAAATTTCAAATTATTTCAAATGGATGTTAAAAGTGCTTTCTTGAATGGATTTATTAAGGAGGAAGTTTATGTGAAACAACCTCCTGGCTTTGAAAATCACAAATTTCTCGACCATGTTTTCAAGCTGAAGAAAGCGCTATATGGCCTCAAACAAGCCCCTAGAGCTTGGTATGAACGGCTAAGCAATTTCTTGCTTGAGAAAGGTTTTTCTAAAGGGAAAATTGATACCACACTTTTCATAAAATCTTTTAAAGACACTATTCTCTTAGTCCAAATAGACGTAGATGATATTATATTTGGTTCTACTGATGAATCCCTCTGTCAAGATTTTGCCAAGTGTATGCAGACCGAGTTTGAGATGAGCATGATGGGGGAGCTCAACTACTTTCTTGGACTGCAAGTCAAACAAATGTCAAATAGAACTTTCATCTGTCAGTCGAAGTATACAAAGGACATGCTGAAGAAATTCGACCTTGACAACGTCAAACCAATCAGCACTCCAATGGCTACTACAACTAAACTAGAACCAGATGAAAGCGGCAAACCCGTGGACCAATGTAAGTATCGAGGTATGATAGGCAGTCTACTCTATTTAACTGCTAGTCACCCTGATATTATGTTTAGCGTTTGCCTGTGTGCTAGATATCAAGCAAATCCTAAGGAATCGCACATGACTGCTGTTAAACGTATCTTTCGATACCTTAAGGGTACGGTTACAGTGGGCCTATGGTATCCCAAGTCAACATTATTTGACCTCAATGGTTACTCTGATGCTGATTTCTCCGGATGCAAGGTCGACCGTAAAAGTACGAGCGGTACTCGAAATTAATAAAAATCATCCAATAGGTCAAGCTATAGTATGTAGCTGCTACGGCTACAGTAGTCAATCTGTTACCCTTGTGATCATATATTCTGTTTCTCCTTACAATTATTTTGGTTCAAGTTCAACAAGCTTCTTTCATTATAAACTATGTCATTTTACCCTCTAGAATCTTTTATACCAATATAGAACCTTTACGTATACTCTAAAATATAGGTCATACTCGAGCTATGTATATATATGTCAACAATGCTTGGTCATCAACTATATTTCCAATCTCAGTTGCAAATAGTTTGTTACTTTATCCTATCCTAAGAATCTTTATCCTATCAATCTCAAGCTCCTTGTATTAATTGGCTTCAGTCCTTCTCTACAGCTTTTCTTTGAAATTATACATTCAAAACCTATTCTTGGCATTGAGCCTTCTATCCTTTTTACTCAACAACTCCTGAATATAAACCCTCAATTTCAAACTCTTGATTCATTTACCAATTTATTTATTACCAATGTACATATGTCCTTGCTTTATTCCTTATTAATTTAAATGCTATCTTCCGATCTTATACGCAATGTTACCTCCTTCTAACTTATCCTATATCATTCCACGTATTGATCTACCCTCCAATCATATGTAATTAGCATGTAGATAACCAATAATCACTTGGTCATCAAAGTCCTACAATGCTCAAACCTCAAACCTAAGCACAAGATTCAAATCCTTAATCCGTAGTCACAATAATATAATATTACATCACTCCATCTTAGATACCCTATCATCAAATTATACTATCAAAGCAAACCTTCTTAATAGTTTCTAATTCCTCTATAGTCAGTCACTCATATCTGTCCCATAAGCTTAACCTAATCAATCTCTAGGAAAATCACTCATCACAATCACAAACATATTATAGTTATACTATGGAAACCCTTAACGAGATTGTCTATTAAATAGAAGGTAGCAAGGGTCTAAGACTGGGTTGATCAATCCATAAGGTATTCCAACAGTTATCGAGAAGGACGAGAAAAATTATCCAAGAGGTTAACGAAGAAGAGTTTAGTCAAATCATAGGAAAGATGAAATACAAAAGCAATTTGTCGAAAAAAGATAATATGAGAGAAATCATGTTGGAGAGTTCTAGAGAATCTATAATTCTAGTTGTGGATGTAGATAGGACAGAGTTAATCAAGGTGGAGAAGAATGATGATAAGAATTTGTTCTTGCTCATCTGTTCATAACTAGTTGTCGTCCTTTCCTTTTCTTGCACTTTTCCAAAATCATAAAAGCAAAATTTCAACCTCCAAGATGTTCACCTTGTCTAAAAATCACTCTCCCTCACTATATCCTCTTCGTGACTTCCAGTTACTAATAATCCACTGCTAATAGTCTTGTCTAATCCCATACCAAGGGTCACTTATCTACTTGATACTCATACAAATTCTTCTAAACTTTCACATCTAGATTTGTCACTCTCCTAGTATCATTTTTTTATCACCCTTATCTTCCACCAATGTTTACTCCATGTATGAAATTTTTAAATATGAGATGATAGAAACCCAGTTCCAAAATTATCCTTTATCCCATTAGCAATCTTAAATTTTTTTTCAAAAATCAATTTGTCGAAGATCTCGTATAAATCAGGAATCCTATAAATGTAACCGTTCTTAAGACTTCATGTGTCAGTAACTGATTAAAGTTGTAAGACTCTGGCATTGCCCAATCCTAAAAATAAGTTGTAAACCTTAAGTATCCATAATCCAATTATCAGTCATCTCTCATGTAAATTATGTTCAAATCCTTCTTCTATTTTTGCCTTGGTAATTCTTTGAATTTTTCTCATCATTTGTATAGTAATCGCATCCCATGCTACTTCCTTGACTACTCTAGTAAAAGATAATTCAACGTTCTCTTCGATAGCTCTTACCACTATAAAATTATATAATGCGCTCTTTAACATTTTTTTGTCGCAAGTCCATTCAACGCTATCCTCTAATCCTTTAAACTTATAACCCATATCTATAAATCATTCCTAGCCTGACTATATAACCCATGTTTCTCTAGATTGTTATCTTTTGTTTATTTCTCAACTTATCTCATTAAACCCTCGAGTTCCAAACCTACTATTTTGGTTAAAATTCAATTTTTTCTCTAAAATAGATCTCAATCTTCATATATAATATTTATAAATCATCTCATCTTACCAATCCAAATAGTAGAAGTTCAACTTCTACTCTTTTGTTCCTTCTAGAGTCCATAAACTCATCTTCATGCAAGAATAGGGTTCGACAACGGACAGGTGTTTCAGAAATCAAGATAAGAAAAAATGAGTGGAAATAGACTCAATATAGTTCTGAAGTAAGATTCTTAGGGGTCATCCCTGAAATCAATCAAGGGATCCTAATATGTGATTGAGTACAAAAATCCTAAAATATTCCATAATTCAAATCCAATCCTAGGACAGGCTCACAGTAGTACGGCTAAGCCTAAGTACTACCACAACTTCGCTATAGTTGCAAAGACTGACTGTATCGGCCACCATAAAAACGTGGAATGACCCGCTCCCGGATATTCGGGCATGAGTACATGGGCCACGCCCAGCCTACCCCGCAGTATCGACGGTAGAACTCTGTCAAGTACCCAATAAATATCTACAATATCTAGATGATCTATAACAATAATATTTACTCCAATCACAAACATCTAAGAAGATATGAATAAGAAGAGATAACAGTATCACTAGAACAACTAGAATCTACAAAATGATCATATGAGACAAGAATGTATCGGAGACAAAACAATAACAAAAACTAAATCAAACTACCAGGCCTAGAACTCCTGGGAGACAACTCACGGTGAAAGAATATCGAGATCCGCCTCAGCTAGCATCATCCTATAGTCCAATAATGTGGGGCATAAAAATTCCTAAAATTTGTCAACGTATCCAGTCAGGATGGGAGTGAGTACATAAACTAACATCAGTTCCATTAAATTGACAAATACTATAAGAGACAGTTATAATGGAATATAAGATGAAATATCAAGACTGGAAGTAAAACAGTACAAGTAAACTGAATATCATGTCAGGGTATGAAATACTGGAATATAAAATAGTACAGGAATATCTGATGTACAATGTAAATATAAATAGTGCCTTGAGATATTAGAGCGTTATGTGATTGGCTTGGGTCTAGATCAGGCTGTTCCATTTGATCGACTATGCACAAGTAGTATATAGGATCAGGTCGGCCAAAATAGAAAGCTATGCACAAGAAGTATCAGGTCAGGCTACACCTTAGGGTGGATCTATGCATAGGAAGTGACAGGAGGGATATTGATCACACAACCTCTAGTAACTCCCCATCCCCGAATGGTATAATAGATCCAAACAAGACACATCATGACACGAGATTCAAAGAGCATGGGGCCAGCTCACTCCTAAATTAGTGTCTATACAAGTACAAAAAATAAGATCAAATAATGTACCCATATACCAGGTAATCCAGGAATAAAATCTCATGAAAGGATCTAACGTATACTAGTCCGTGTATCCTCGTGTCGAGAATCAAGTAAAATACTACAACTGAATCGGATATAGTAGATATCAAAGCATAAAAATTATCAGAGAATGTACTTGCCTCATTTTAGTTGGAAGTCGACATGCACGACACGAACATGTCGACACGGAATAGTATGATGCTAAGTTCCACAAGATGGTCCCAAACGACGGCACAGGCAGATTTACTGAGTTCAGAAAAGTCCAAATAGCCTAGTTTGATATATATAACAGTCTAGAATCAGGATTTAGCACGATAATAGAGACGAGGAATAGGAAACGACTATAATAGTCGTGACTTATGATTTAAGAAAAAAGAATAAATATAAATACATATCTATCTACAAATTATTTATAATATTTAGAAACTATAATTTTATTTACAAGATATTATTAGGTAATACTAGAAACCCAAAATTATTTAGAGTTAAAAAAACCAATTGATATATATATATATATATATATATATATATATATATATATATATATATATAATATGAATGGCAAGTTGTAGATTATTAAATATTAAGTTGCACCTCGTTATTCGTACATCAAAACCTACGACACGCAAATCAAGATAAGATGATCAACCGTAAGGTTAACAATATTATCATAGTGATCCACATGTCATCTTCTCAATTTCAGTGATATGAGATTGCTGAAATCGGCTGATCTCAGTTTCGTTACACTTATTCTGAAATACGAACATAAATAAGAATTAATTATAACTAATATGGATACATAAAGAAAATATCTACAGACGTTGTCGAATGATGAAACAAATGTCATTAACGTGTCCAGAATGATCAAATTAGCTAGGATAGTCTATACATAAGTCCAATTTGGATTAAGGGAGAAAAAGATAATTTTGGGTCAAAATGATATCCGTGTTGGACCCACTTTGCACCAAAAAATCTGTCAGGATAAAAGTCTACTAAACCTAATAAATTATATGTCCACAAATTTAGAATGACGATACGAACCCAACGATATATCCGAAATTGGATTCCGATGAGTCGGTCTTAAAATGGTCCGTTGACTCGGATTGTGGGGTACACTTTGAATCGAGATGCGTGTCAGGGTCCAAGTCCTCCAAATCTAGCAAACTTAATATGAATTCCCGCCAGAACGATGCCACAAATTTACTGGTTGTGTCAGAATTTGAATCCGGAGTCCCGAGTCCAAAATTAAAATTTTACAAGTTAGAAATTACAAATTCGGACGGCCAACTTTGACGTCACATTCAACCAATCAAACGAGCTCATAATGAAACAAAACTTGAGGGAAAAGAAGATGGTTATACCAGCTGTGCACAAGAAATGGTGTTACATCAAATGGAGCTGTGACGACGGAGATACGAGTCGACGAAGTTGGCTCTACAAAACTGTCCAAAAATAATACAATTTAAATGGTCAATTTGGCGGCCAGTTTTGATCTATCAAACGATCGAATTAATGGCTGAAACTTGATGGTAGTGAAGGTGTATATACCGAGATTGTGATGGAGGAAAGAGTTCGTCGATCAAACGATTAGATTGTCCAGAAAATGCATACGAAGTTGCTATTCTGAAATAAAATTTTGGATTAGGTTTTGCACGCGTCACGACGGAATTCCGTACGAAATGTACGAATAGCCTAGGTTGCACGTCGGGGAAGGAGGTGGCAGCAATGGGGGCTTCATCGGAGATTCACTAGGCCAAGGAGACGTCGTGGTGGTCGTACGGTGGGGCACTGGTCGTACGATAGGGCACGATGGTGCTGCCATGCCGATGCAGTTGCTATTGCACGCATACGTGCGTCTGGCCGTACTGCTGCTGCTCGTGTGTGCGCGCTTACTGCTGCATAGCGTGCACGCCTGGCTACACGCTGGAAGGTGCACGTAGCAAAGACGGCTGTCCGACGGTGGCATGCTGCTGTTCGTGGAGGATAATAGAAGAGGAAGAGGAGGATGATGGTGATAGAAATAAAGAAGGTGAGGATGTGAAGATGGTATGAATGATGAAATGGAGAAGTGAAGAAATGAAGGAGATAGAGTTTGTTGTTCGGCCATGGAGGCTGTAGCTGCTGGTTGTAAGGAAGAAGAAGGAGGAAGGAAAGAAGTGGTCGGCTTGTGGGTGGGGATTGAGCTGCTATGTGTGAGAAAATAGAGAGAGAGAGTTATTATGAATGAAAAAAGAGGGTTTGGCTGTGAGTTGGAAAAGTAGAGAGAGTGTGTATAAGGATTTTAGGGTTCGATATCCTAGGTGAGGGTTTGTGGGTAGTCATGAAGGGATGAGTGGTAGTGGTTGATGGAGACAAAATCAAGGGCCAAGATTAAGTACGGAGATTAGGTAATATTTTAGGAATTTATCCAATGGAGTTGTCCTTGAATATTTTAATGGGTACAATAGGTGTTCGATATTTTATAGAGGGGATGAGTGTTTTGGTATTCATGAAGGGCTAACATGAAGCTTGGGTTTGGTTCAAAGGAGTCGGGTCGGATCAAAATCGGACTTGGTGCAATAAATGGCTTAATTTAGTCATTTATGATTTATGATCACGAGTAAATAAGTAGCATACAGGGGCCCAATTGAATGGGGCACAAGTATCATGTGTGTAGTAGACTTAATATGGGCCGTTTCCATATCTTGGGTAAATAGGTTTGGGTCGAAATGGTGTTCCCAATTCAAGTCAAAAATAAATGTGACTACGTGGGATGAATTAAGATTGGGTCTTGTGTTAGCAAAGTTGTGCGATAAAAATGAAGCACGGGATGGCGTGTCTAAGTGAGACACGAAGGTAATAGGTTTAGGGTATCTTGACTAGATCATGCATGTGAAGTTGGTTTTGAGAAAACAACCAGTCTTGTGCTCCTAAATTAAAAGTCATACAAATGTGCATATGATAATCATAAATAAAAGTGGGAATGGTCAAATGACCTAAATTGATCCGAAAGTTGTGCGATGCAAATATAGTATAAGAGAACAAGTTCGAGTGGGACATGATATATCAAAATGAAGATAATTTTGTCTATTACAAACTCATGAAAGAAGTTTCCAGATATTGACATCTCTGACGCTCCACAAATCAAAGTCACGAAAAAATATTTAATGATCAAAATAATTAAATAAAATTATTTATTGAAAATAATTTATTTAGAAAATTTTAAATAAACCCTAAAATTCAGGGGGCTTACAACTAAGGCATAGAACATGGAAATACGGTATCGAGGCATGCATCGAATGCACGACTCGAAGGAAAAAGGATATTAGGGTCAAAGTGTATGTAGGTGCACGGGACTCATAAGAGACGGCTTCGTTAAGAAGAGAACAATTGTGGCACGAATGTTCTGATGGAACTGTCAAATGTGGCACGGTGCCTTCGAGATAGTTGGGACCTTCTGTAGCTGCCCTTCCCAGAAACTTGGAATATTTCTATTATTATTTATTTTATTGGAATGATGATTTTTAGATTTTATAAATAATCATTTAGTTAATTATTACGGTAGATGATTATTTAATCATGATTAAAATTGGAGTACAAGGTGACTAGAAATCGTGGCACTGATAGTGCAGTGGCGTGCCTAGACTAGTGTATTAGCCATGCCAAGGAAGGCCGAGCCATAAGTGTGTCCTAACTAGGAAAACCAAGCCAAGTTATAGCATGGCCATTATAAATAGTTTAATTATTTATTATTAAATTATTGACTTCGTAGCGACCCAGTTGTACCGAACCAAGCCCGAACTGGACAGAACTGAGCCCAAGCCCATGTAGTCATGCATTACGTTCAATGACATTCGCGTTGACGTATTTTGGTATGAGTGTGTGGATTTCCGTTTTAATTATTTAATGAATATTTTCTAGTATTCATATTTATGATATTATAAATATCATTATTGTTTAATATTCAATAATAATTGCGTAAAATAGGCCCTATACATTTTGAGATCATTAGACTGTGCCTGGTGGTATATACACCACTATTGGTTTATCGAATTTTGTTATTATTCTTCTTCTTCTTATTATTCTTATTATTATTATTACTATTTTTTATTGTGGATATTAAATATAAATTATTTATTATTATTAGTCGAAATTCGATGACATTCGTAGGAAAGGGATCCTGGTACATTTTAGGATTTTAGACTTTGCAACAGGGTATATATACCGTTATTGATTTATCGAAATTATTATTATTATTATTATTATTATTATTATTATTATTATTATTATTATTATTATTATTATTATTATTATTGAGGTTATAGTTATATAATAATATTTTATTATCGGTTATATTATTATTATTATCTAATAAAAGTATGATATATATATAGATTATATATTAATATATTTTTGTATGTGAATTTGTGTTGAAGAAGTAAATATATATATATAAAGATATATAAATATATATATGTGTATAGTGTAAATATAAAAAAAAGAAAGGAAGGAGGCTACTGTAACATAGCTACAGTAGCAAACTTCAACCCGAGCCTGGGCCGTAGCACCCCAACCCGAGAATCATCCCTGCTGACTCTGTTTGAACACAGCAGTATATATATGTATACGAGAACGAGAGAACGAGTAAACAATAAACTCTAACCCTAACATCTGCACGCCGCCTCCGACACCACCACGATCACTCGTGGTCCGGCGACCCACCCGCCGCCGGGGCGCCGCACCAGGCCGGAGCAGGCCGCGCGGATACGCAGCGCACGCGCAGGGGAATTGAATCAGTAGCATCGCATTAGCAGTACAGGTATATATTTCGTGATTAATTTTCTATCCATGCATTAGATCGTTTTCGATTTCGTAAGTCCCTATGGAGAGATGATGTAACCCTCTAGGAATCCACATAGCTGGTTTGTATCGAGTCGATCTAGATTCGAAGAGAGATCGACTCGAAGTCGAAAAAAAACCTTGCCGAAAAAACTGTTCTCGGACAGTTCACAGACCAGACCAACAACCCATATTGGAAGACGGATTTCGGCCAAACCGTAGCAATATTTAGAAATCTACTTGAATAAGTTTTTAGTCAACCCATACGGCTTCAAAACACTGTTTGTGGATTTTAAATTCATCTAGTATACGTCGAGAAATCCTGATTTGAAAATCATGAAAAATCTGTTTTAAAACTGTAGAAAACATTAAAAATTCACCCACACGACGTGCATCCCGCCATTCCAGGCGACGTGGTCGTGTACCGAAAGGATCGAAAGCTGTGTAACGGCTTCGTGGTCGTATGGGCTTTGGCGGAATTCAAATTGGTCGCGTTGTGCGCGACGAATTCGACGCGTATCCGTCAAAATTTACCGTATCGTACACGTTGCAAATTCTCCAATTACTTTGTGCACGCTCGTCAGATCGAGACAAAACTTACGCCAACAGGACCGTATCGTTTTTCTGGTCCTGTATGCCAAGTTTGGTCCGATTCTGAGACCGTTGATAAAATTGTCGTTTTGTAGGCCCTACGGTCCCACTCAACGGGCGATTTTGTGCACGGCCTGCCGGAATCCAACTTTGGACATACGGTTGGGTTCGTATCAAAAAACTGGATCCGTAGACATATAGTTTGACGACTTTAGAGACCATTGACTCTGGCACACTTTTCGGTGCAAAGCGGGTCCAACGGCGGACATCGTTTTGACCCAAAATTACCGTTTTGTCCCTGTGTCCAGAATTGGACTTAAGGACAGGCAATCCTAGCTAATTTGATTATTCTAAAATTATTGGTATTGTCTATTTCAGCATCCGGGAACTGTTGTACGGGTTTTAGCTATTGTGGCACATTGAGTAGTTCAGATTGTCGGTTTCACTAGCAGAGGACCACAAGCGAGTACAGTTTATTGTCTGCATTTCGATATTGATTTTTACTATATTTCATTGATTGGCCATTGGTTATGTGATTATTTTCTATTAAAATTGTTGAGTCGGGAATGAGAAGTACCAACGGTGTGTGATCTGACCTTAGACAGTGTAGACAGTGATTCATTATTCTTGTAGACAGTGTAGACAGTATTTTATTTATTTCTTGTAGACAGTGTAGACAGTGATTTATTTATTACAAGTAGACAGTGTAGACCGTGATTATTACTGCATTTAAATTGTGTAGATCGTGATTATTATTTTGTAGACAGTATTTCTTTATTACAATATTTTCTGTAGACAGTGTAGCTTTATACAATGTAGACAGTGTAACTTAGACAGTATAGACAGTGTAACTTAGACAGTGTAGACAGTGTAACTTTAGACAGTGTAGACAGTGTCGCATAATTGTCCCGAGACCGATCACATATCAAAGGTACTTCTAGCAGTTGGGGAAAGTCTGTTGTGTCTATTTATTTACTATTAGTTTTCTGTATTTCCTGTTTATTTTCAAAACTCATAATTGATGTCTAACCTTTGTTTTATAGTCATCTTCTTTATTTGAAATTGCATTCAGTGAATTGTGCTCGTTCCATTCCTGACTGGAAACCAACATTTTCAGGTTAGCCGTGGATTCACTTAGCTTGGGGAGTGACGGGTGTACTTGCAGACAAAAGCCTAGTGACTAGTTAGATACTTGAGTTGTAGTCATTCCATATTTGTACAAGTTTATATTTTTCTACAAATGTAAAAACTTGTGAGCTTTGTAAATTAAGTTAATGTTGTGAATGAGCATTATTTGTTGATTTGATCTTCATGGCCGTGACAGCGTTCTACCGCCGACACTGCGGCGTAGACTGGCTTGGACACGTCTCGTGTCCGTTTTAAAAAAAAAACGGGCGCGGGTCGTGACAAGTTTTTGTGGTGGCCCATGCAGGTCTGTCTTCGCAAATCTTGCGAACTCGTAATAGTACTTAAGTTAGTTGTGTACTATTGCGAGCCTGCGACTAGAAATGCTCATTCACAAATTTGAAATTAATTTAATTTACGAGAATGACTAGGACTAGGAGTCCCCTATACAAATTTACCGATGGGTAGTCTAGGCCATGCAATGTAGATAAGGAGTTATTAATTTTGATAGAGTGTCAGATCCTTATAGGTACACTAGTATCTCTTGATATGACGATAAAATCTAATTTGGATAGATTATTCCCTTGGTAAGGCAGGGCTTCGTAGAATTAATGATCTAGCCTTGTTAGATTATTCAATTCATTCTCTTGCCTCTTAGATATCATCCTCATATCTTAGTTGAACTGTCTATTTAGTTTCTAATTGCCCTAGGAATTAATATTTTATATAAATTTTGATTATTGTTATCCCCATACAGACCTCGAGTTAGTTTTGGTTCAAAGTTTTCCTCAATGTTTGAATACACATGGAATGGACATTAGAATGTTTGTGTATCTTTTTGTCTTCAGTTATTTCCTCCCCGCTCAATCTTTTATTTTAAGGGATGATAGGGCAAATATTTATGCCTTATAGTCAACTTGTTCGAACCTCTAGAAGCTCAGGGATTTACTTACAGATGTAGTTACGAGAATGTTAGTTAACTTATACTGGCAGGACAGCAGCGCTCTGTCGCCATTCATTTAAATTTTGGAGACTAGGGATTCACTACAGCCAGCAGTGCACTGGCGAGACACTACCCCTAGAGTTGAGATGAGATTAAGAAAATATCGGTTATAGAATTTGCTAGAGATATGGCTAGTGGCCCTCTCTTGATCGTAGATACCCTTGAGCCAATATTAGATAGAGTTAAGAAGTGTTCGATTTTGTATATGTTGAGTTACGAAACCAAGGGTTTACCACAGCCAGAGTATACGGGCGAGGCGTGACCCGCGGTGGAATGACTTCAAACATGATTACAAGTTTGGGATACCATAAAGGGTTAGGACAGTGCCCTGTATGTTCTATAAGATCCGAAGCCAATAGTAGTGGGAGTTCTGTGAGATTGGGTAGCGTGTCTCCCGACCTAGCATTCCGTGGTCCTTGTGATCTATTGACGAGATAATTGACTAGCATTAATAGGTTTACCTGGAATATGGAATTTAGAAGTCCATTACCCATTGGTTGACCAAGGCTTTATGGATAAGAATATAGTAGGATGATTGTATAAGCAAGAACACCATGTAAGTTTTGAGTCTCTCTAAACTCAATCTACTTGTGGCTTCTTTCAAAATCTTGTATACTTGTAATTGACTATCTTGACCAATCTTGCGATCGCAGCCTAGTTTTGCAAGCTCATTCTTTTATCGAGCTTGATTCAAGACATATGTTTAGTAGGGACGCTGCTAACTTATTGTCTAATCAGAATCGGTGTATTATGGTATGATCAACCATGATGCATTTGGTTCGCTCTTCATTTAATTACACTACATGGATGGAGATATATAGGTATCTATGACCTCATCCGCAACTGCTTGACAATTCCTCTCGAATTATATGTTCGCCCTTGAATCACGAAAATTGTATTCAGTAACAACTCCCTTGAATTCTTTATTTTTTTGTCTTTCACCGATTTGGAAAGACGAGAGCTCGTGATGGCGGAGAGATACAGAATATCCCCATGACTATGGTAGTTGTATACACAGAGTAGTTATCATCGGTCAGCCATGTGATTGAGTTACTCGTTCTCCTCTTGACCCCAAACTGCTATTGAGACCTTCGAGCCATACGAATTTGAGAATGATTAGGGTTTTATCCTTAGTCGAAATGCCTACCTAGGAGACTACCTATTCTTTAGAAACCAAATGTTGTGAGTCTCTAATTATTTGCTGGAAGCTTGCCTTAACTAGCAACCCTTAAGCCTTGAACCAACCCTTCCTCGACCGAAGCCACAGTTAGGCATGAGATGAGTGGACAATAGGGTAATCATTTACCGTGACACTCATCCCGAGATTGGTTTCCAACAAATATTACTCTAGTTATGTAAACTTTATTATTAAGACCTAACTAGTGTTGGAACACCACGTCACTAGCTTAGCCAATACCATAGCTTAAACACCCTGTCATATTATGATCTACCAGTTGTCAACAGCAATACACGATCACTACAACTCTTGTGACGATAGTCTGGCAGGTTGACACAAGTAGAAATTCTCGACTCAGTTGTTAGAATCCTTTTCATATGATATGCCTTAGAGTTGGGTACCCTGTCGACACTCTTGTATACTGTGGACAAGCATGTCATTCTATTTCTTGACCTTGTGTCATTGTACACACTCATTTTCCAATTATTGAGGAATGATCCTTGACTTGACTTATATCTACCATATTTCGTTATGTTGTACCTTATTCTTATTACCGAGAATCGAGGTACGATATCCTGACATTGAAATCCCTCTAACCTTATTATTCCTATGCCATGCCTAACTCTAAGGTGGGTAGACTGTAAGCCTTCCAAAATTTGGGATATACAAGGATTACCGATTGATTTGAATAAATTCCATTAGGATGATAATTGGTGTCTCTTGGATTCCCCTTTCCATTTAGATCATTTGTGTCCCGGCCGTGTCACTAACAATTGGAGCACGAGCCAGCTGTACCTTCCAACAAATTTCATATGCAAGATCTAGACGAGTCCACCTTCATCTAGGTATATCATGTCCTACTCAAACTCGTCCCTTGTACTCTATTTTTATGGTACGATTTGTAGGACGAAAGGACTAGCTATAACCCTTACCATAATACCGAGATACTTTTCGATTTCCATTAGAGCCTTAACGTTGACTCAATTCCTTCAACCCAATATATGGTTGTGATCTACTCGAAGCCCACTACGCACATACCACTAGTGTGCCATTCAATTGTGTCTTCTCGTACTACTTAAACACAAAAGTCACAGAAGGCGCATCTTTAGGGCTTACAAAACCCATTTTAACCAATCCGACTGCCCAACTAGCTCAACCCACTTGGGTGAAAACTTATCCAGGTTATCCTACCCTAGTAGAAATAGTTTTATCATTGAAATATTGTCCAGTCAATATAGATTAAGATCCGGGGTTCATCTAACCAATGATTGATGTCCAATAGAGAACCCATTAAGACCCAGTAGAGCCATCCATTCATACCACCATTTTTGGAATAAATAAAACCAAACTATTCGAGATAGGTCCCTATACCGATCATGTAGCCTCCATCTCTTAGAATGTGATGTCATTCGTAACCCTTGTTCCAGCTACCTGGAAGTCGCGATTCGGTCTTGTATTGCAATTATAACCTTGCTCGTGTGTTTAAATAACCACGGAAAGGATCACAAACTTGATTTTCCAAATTTCTGCCCTATTAGGGAACCTTGTTTAGAATTTCGAGAACGAAATTTCTGTATGCACGGAGTACAAGCCCTCTAATAAACGAAGGGTTTTCGAATTAGCAAGTGACTGGACTAGAGTAGCCAATCTAGCAACAAGTCAATGTTTCATAAACGTTACTTCTATCGTCATCATTTGATATCCTCTACCGCTCTTGAAATTTCGTGCTTGTTCTCAGTTATTCTCCTTCGTCTTTTCATACCATTGACTCTCGTCCTTCCTAATTTGGGGGTCGATAATCGTGTTGTTTAGAATTTAGCAGAAGTATAGTATAAGTTAGTTGATATTTGAATTTTGGGGTGCTTGATAGATATGCGAGGATTATAGATACCATAGGCGATAGATATCTATTGGAAGAATTTGAGCAACTAGTTGGAAGATTATACGATTTTGACCTGTGTTTGAGGGAGTAGTGTGATTAAAGGTGGGTAGAAGTTCTCGAGAGTTCCTAGTTACAAGGGCTAGTAGAAATATATGATAAATAAAATTTGAGGAGAGTGGACTTACTTTTTAAGGTTTAAATTTTAGGCATACCTACGAATTAGAATTTCGAGGACGAAATTATCTTCAGGTGGGTAGATTTGTAGCTGCCCTTCCCAGAAACTTGGAATATTTCTATTATTATTTATTTTTTGGAATGATGATTTTAGATTTTATAAATAATCATTTAGTTAATTATTACGGTAGATAATTATTTAATCATGATTAAAATTGGAGTACAAGGTGACTAGAAATCGTGGCACTGATAGTGCAGTGGCGTGCCTAGACTAGTGTATTAGCCATGCCAAGGAAGGCCGAGCCATAAGTGTGTCCTAACTAGGAAAACCAGGCCAAGTTATAGCATGGCCATTATAAATAGTTTAATTATTTATTATTAAATTGACTTCGTAGCGACCCAGTTGTACCGAACCAAGCCCGAACTGGACAGAACTGAGCCCAAGCCCATGTAGTCATGCATTACGTTCAATGACATTCGCGTTGACGTATTTTGGTATGAGTGTGTGGATTTCCGTTTTAATTATTTAATGAATATTTTCTAGTATTCATATTTATGATATATTATAAATATCATTATTGTTTAATATTCAATGATAATTGCATAAAATAGGCCCTATACATTTTGAGATCATTAGACTGTGCCTGGTGGTATATACACCACTATTGGTTTATCGAATTTTGTTATTATTCTTCTTCTTATTATTATTCTTATTATTATTATTACTATTTTTATTGTGGATATTAAATATAAATTATTTATTATTATTAGTCAAAATTTGACGACATTCGTAGGAAAGGGATCCTGGTACATTTTAGGATTTTTAGACTTTGCAACAGGGTATATACCATTATTGATTTATCAAAATTATTATTATATTATTATTATTATTATTATTATATTATTATTATTATTATTATTATATTAGGTTATAGTTATAATAATATTTTATTATCGGTTATATTATTATTATTATCTAATAAAGGTATGATATATATATAGATTATATATTAATATATTTTTGTATGTGAATTTGTGTTGAAGAAGTAAATATATATATAGAGATATATAATATATATATGTGTATAGTGTAAATATAAAAAAAAAAAAAAGGAAGGAGGCTACTGTAGCATCTACAGTAGCAAACTTCAACCCGAGACTGGGCCGTAGCACCCCAACCCGAGAATCATCCCTGCTGACTCTGTTTGAACACAGCAGTATATATATATATACGAGAACGAAAGAACGAGTAAACAATAAACTCTAACCCTAACATCTGCACGCCGCCTCCGATGCCACCACGATCACTCGTGGTCCGACGACCCACCCACCGCCGGGGCGCCGCACCAGGCCGGAGCAGGCCGCGGATACGCAGCGCGTGCGCGGGGGAATTGAATCAGTAGCATCGCATTAGCAGTGCAGGTACATATTTCGTGATTAATTTTCTATCCATCCATTAGATCGTTTTCGATTCCGTAAGTCCCTATGGAGAGATGATGTAACCCTCTAGGAATCCACATAGCTGGTTTGTATCGAGTCGATCCAGATTCGAAGAGAGATCGACTCGAAGTCGAAAAAAACCTTGCCGAAAAAACTGTTCTCGGACAGTTCACAGACCAGACCAACAACCCATATTGGAAGACGGATTTTGGCCAAACCGTAGCAATATTTAGAAATCTACTTGAATAAGTTTTTAGTCAACCCATATGGCTTCAAAACACCGTTTGTGGATTTTAAATTCATCTAGTATATGTCGAGAAATCCTGATTTGAAAATCATGAAAAATCTGTTTTAAAACTGTAGAAAATATTAAAAATTCACCCACACGACGTGCGTCCCGCCATTCCGGGCGACGTGGTCGCGTACCGAAAGGATCGAAAGCTGCGTAACGGCTTCGTGGTCGTGTGGGCTTTGGCGGAATTCAAATTGGTCGCGTGTGCGCGACGAATTCGACGCGTATCCGTCGAAATTTACCGTATCGTGCACGTTGCAAATTCTCCAATTACTTTGTACACGCTTGTCAAATCGAGACAAACTTGCACCAACAGGACCGTACCATTTTTCTGGTCATGTATGCCAAGTTTGGTCCGATTCTGAGACCGTTGATAAAATCGTCGTTTTTCGGGCCCCACGGTCCCACTCAATGGGCGATTTTGTGCACGTCCCGTCGAAATCCAACTTTGGACATACGGTTGGGTTCGTATCGGAAAACTGGATCCGTAGACATGTAGTTTGACGACTTTAGAGACTATTGACTCTGGCATGCTTTTCGGTGCAAAGCGGGTCCAACGGCGGACATCGTTTTGATCCGAAATTATCGTTTTGCCCCTGTGTCCAGAATTGGACTTAAGGACAGGCAATCCTAGCTAATTTGACTATTTTGAAATCATGGTATTGTCTATTTCAGCATCCGGGGACTGTTGTACGGGTTTTAGCTATTGTGGCACATTGAGTAGTTCAGACTGTTGATTTCACCAGCAGAGGACCACAGGCGAGTACAGTTTATTGTCTACATTTCGATATTGATTTTCACTATATTTCATTCATTGGCCATGGTTATGTGATTATTTTCTATTAAAATTGTTGAGTCGGGAATGAGAAGTACCAACGGTGTGTGATCTGACCTTAGACAGTGTAGACCGTGATTCATTATTCTTGTAGACAGTGTAGACAGTGTTTATTTATTTCTTGTAGACAGTATAGACAGTGATTTATTTATTGCAAGTAGACAGTGTAGACCATGATTACTGCATTTAAATTGTGTAGATCGTGATTATTATTTTGTAGACAGTGTTTCTTTATTGCAATATTTTCTGTAGACAGTGTAGCTTTATACAATATAGACAGTGTAACTTAGACAGTGTAGACAGTGTAACTTAGACAGTATAGACAGTGTAACTTTAGACAGTGTAGACAGTGTCGCATAATTGTCCCGAGACCGATCACATATCAAAGGTACTTCTAGCAGTTGGAGAAAGTCTGTTGTGTCTATTTATTACTATTAGTTTTCTGTATTTCCTGTTTATTTTTAAAACTCATAATTGATGTCTAACCTTTGTTTTATAGTCATCTTCTTTATTTGAAATTGCATTCAGTGAATTGTGCTCGTTCCATTCCTGACTGGAAACCAACATTTTCAGGTTAGCCGTAGATTCACTTAGCTTGGGGAGTGACGGGTGTACTTGCAGACAAAAGCCTAGTGACTAGTTAGATACTTGAGTTGTAGTCATTCCACATTTGTACAAGTTTATATTTTTCTATAAATGTAAAAACTTGTGAGCTTTGTAAATTAAGTTAATGTTGTGAATGAGCATTATTTGTTGATTTTGATCTTCATGGCCGTGACAGCGTTCTACCGCCGACACTGCGGCGTAGGCTGGCTTGGACACGTCTCGTGTCCGTTTTAAAAAAAAAAAAACCGGCGCGGGTCGTGACACCTTCGGATCGATATGTTGAGGAATATTGAGTCGGGGCATCGTTCCAATAATAGATATAGGCGAACTTGTTTGGTTGTATGAAAATCAGAATGCGTTGCATATGGTCAATGGACTTGGATGTGTGGCCCGTGTACGGGCGTGCTTCCCTCGAACATAGGATCGCTGGGACGCCGGAACCGTTCGACCGCAGAGGAAATTAGGGTATTGGTGGTGCACTTCATTCAGACGGTTTGTGCCCTCCTATTGATGTGATAAGCCACAAAATCGTTAAGTTTGGAATCCTTTGAGTAGTGGGCTAGCAACTCGTGCCAAGCGATCGCCGACTTACAAGTTAAGATGCCAGTCCATTACGACACAGAACGTCGTGACCTTCATATAGATAGGACCAGTAGGCTAAGACTAGCATTGGGTGCAGGCGTAGGGCCTGCCATCCTTATGCCTACATTAATTTTGCTTTGTTGGCTACGTGATTTGTATGATTGGTTATACAAATTTCTAAAGAATTTAGGCTAGGTAAAACGAGATGGAGATGGATACGATCACTATGTTTATGTTCATGTTATGTCTAACGGTATCTGTTGCAGGGACATGGTATTGGACACAATTATGATTCAGTTGCTATCAATAACTGCTTGAATATTGCCATTAAATGATCCTAAGGCTAAATAGAAAGATCACCAAATAAAGATGCATGCTTCACTAAATTTATAATTAAGTGTTGGTTTGGGTGTGAGTCGGTCTTGATCAGTGCAGCGAGGACGAAAGCACTAATCGCCCACTAGTTTGCTCGTAGGTTCAAGATATGTTCGGCTCGGGGCGGGGCTTGGCTTGGACGCGCCGAGGCATGGAGTCCTTAGCGTTTCGAGGCGAGCTAGTATTGGCGTTCGAACTTACAACATGGAGATTTTGGCCGAAGACTACTTGTTGGCTATAAAGATGCATAATGTATGGAACAATATAATCCTTTGTGAGCTAGAGAGATCATGAGTGTTGTAGCCTATTGGCATTTTCAGTTGAGCTATTCAGTGCCCTTGTAATCTTCAGTTTATTATTAATAAAAGAGATTCTTATTGTATACTTTATTTCCTTCCGCTACTTATGTTATTAATTTGAAATAAACTTACGTAAACCTGTTATCTTGACTTGTACGAGCGTAACCCCAGCGAGGATGATGATTCGGGTGAAATATAGTGATGACGAGTGATTTTTGGGTCAGAACGTGACAACAGTAGCCCTCCTTGCGGTCCATAATCACGAGATCCTGAGTACTCCTCCCTGTCATCGTCTATGACTTAGGTCTTCCCTTCCCGTAGGAAGCCACCAGAGCGGACTCCTAGGACAATTCTGCTTGCTTGCGCTAGATCTCCTCATTCAACAAACTACTTTTGATGTTTCCATCGTGACAACTCCATCAGGTGCGGAGTTGCTCACCGACACCACCAACGTCTTCCAGATTTTCGATAGAGAACTAAGAGCAGTAGGGCCTGAAACTCATAACCATCTTCATCGTAGATAGCAGATTGATGATACCCTGAACCTCGTTCAGATGTTGTGCCACTGGGGACCCTCCGTTGACTTTGAGTTGACAAGTTGGCGAATAAATAATATCTTGTTGCCAGCCGTCTTCCTTTCTACAGCGAATGCAGCTTCTCCCACAATACTTTTGCCGAACTCTCTTGTACACATGGTGAAACACCGAATCATCCAACCATTGACGATGAATCCAATGGCCTTCTGATCCAGTTGTTTCTAGTCTTCAGCAGCTTTGTCCGTTGGTTTTGCACTGTCACCTTCCAACGGACCATGCAAGTCCTTGTACTAGAGTATATCCTCCATCCTTGGCTTCCAAATTACCTATTTTTCTTCTGTGAGGGTGATCATACGAGGGCTAATCTGCTCCATAGATATTGTTGCCAAAACCCTCAAAGATCTGATACCAATTGTTGGCGTGTGCAGAAGCGTTTGCCAACCCTTGATCAAAAACTAACTCCCGTCTAACGGACACCAAGCACAAGATGAAGACAAGTAAATGGCGGTGACATACGTCACCTAGAAAAATCCCAATCTTTAATAACTCAGACAAAATTACAAGATTGACAGAACCCACGTTGAATCCTGTGCCCTAATAAGTTCAATCCCCTCACCACTCTTAAGAAGAAAAAAGAAGATTGCAATTGAGATCACTTATCAACCCGTAGCAATCTATCTAACTGAAATTGACGACTCCTCGATTAGATCTTATTCTTCTTTGGATCGAAGTCCTAAGAGCAAAGTATGGACGTTCTCTTAGATTTTCTTGTAGACAAGCATCCTGAATCTCTACTTTGTGTTGTGCTTTGTGCCCCCACCCTTATCGCATATATATAGGATGAGAAAATTATATTCTAGTCATAATAGGATTTTCTAAGTAAAAAAATAATAGGAATCTTATTATTCAAAAATATTCCATCAACATCATATTTTAAATCATAATATGATTTACTAAAATAAGAATATTTCTATTATATCTAAAATAGTACAACACCAATTATGGACATTCAAATCTAATCTAATCACATATTTAACTAGATTTGGATTCCACAAATATGTTACCAAATTCAGACTGGACTCCAACAATCATGACTCTTCATTCATGTTAGTTTGCGTTCGTTGGGATCAACACATCTCGCCAGATTTACACCGTCAAGAAATCTCAACTTCAAAATCCAGTCACATATTATCATCCCTACTCAATGTGAATGGTGCTGGAGGCTTGACCCAACTACCAGTGGCCCTTTGTTTATATGAATCTCTAGGTATCTGTATATAATTTCTAAGTCATTTCTTGCTTTGGAATAATCTTTCGCTTTCTCTCCTTGATATCCATCACCGTATTGAAAATATTGTCGAATACATTATTTCCGATATGTGTGACATCAAGATTGTACCTTATGAGATTGTTCTTCCAATAAGGTAAGTCCCAAAAAATACTACTCTGCTTCGTCCAATTGTGTCTATGCCCGAATCCTACAAAATGAACGCCTGATCTCAGCTCTTACATCACAGTCGGTAAGTCCTCTACCTCTTCCCAAGCTTCGTCTATTGTCAATCTCAACGAGAGAGAAGATAGTTCCTCTTACCAGCTCTAAATTCGTATATGTTTCTTCTCCACGGATGCGATGCAGGAAGAAAATGACGATAACAATCAAAAAAAGCATATTTTCCCTTCATACTTAACACGAAATGCCTTATTTTTTTCATACATATCGGACTTGACATATTACCATGAGTACTACACTCCGATAAGATCCCGTATGCTGAAAAATTGTTAATGACCCACATTAGTGACTCTCTCATATGAAAGTTCCACTCCTTCGATATATCATTCATCTGAACTTCGCTACCTATACTTTGACTACTAAATGACGGACCAACAAGGAAAATATGAACATGTGTTTCAAATATTTATGTTCGTCACCTATCAATCTCTACTTCAGTGACAATTTTTCTTCCGTCGCTGAGGTCAGTCGTCATTTTACAGTATTTTGTAGTAATTAGAATCATGTTCCACAATGCAAGCATTCAACAAGAATTGCATGTAAGTGTATTCTTTTTGGTATCATGCCATTATAAACTCTACTAAAGTGGTGTAAAACTTATGATCGCACCCAATTATGATTCATTCATTCTTCGTAGCATATTGTCTATTGAGATTGTGCAGGTTGAAGTTCTTGTATTTGCTGAGGTTGCTGCACAAGTTGTGGCCCTTGTACCCTCTGAAGTTGCGATGATGGTTGATGTAGAGAATAATTGTTGTGTGTTTTATTGATTGGTTACTCCACTATTTATAGGGAGTCTAGCTCCTCTTCATACTACATTTTCCAATGTGGGACTAAAGTCCCTTATTAGTTCTCAACACTCCCCCTCAAGATGGGCGATAGATATTAATCATTCCCATCTTGTTACATAGCTTCGATAGACTTAATGAACTAAGACCCTTAGCAGACAGTCTGCCACTTGTTCTTTCGAGTGAACATGATCAATCTTCAGTATCCCTTGTTCCAGCTTCTCTTTGATGAAGAATCGATCGATCTCGATGTGCTTCGTTCTGTCGTACTGAACTAGATTGCTAGCAATACTTATTGTAGCTTGACTATCGCTCAGAAGATGTAATGGTGCTCCCTTGTCCAGCTTCAACTCTGTCAGCAATGCTTTCACCCACAGCAACTCGACACTCCCAAAGCCATTACTCTGTATTCTGCTTCAGCTGTAGACCGTGCTACCACTGACTGTTTCTTGCTTCTCCATGAGACCAAGTTTCCTCCTACAAAGACACAATATCCCATGGTAGACCTTCTATCGTCTATACTCTCGCCCAGTCTGCATCGCAGTATCCTTCAACTTCTATACTTCTATTCTTCTTGAACCATAGCCCTTTCCCCGGCATCCCTTTCAGATATCTCAAGATCTGAAACACTGTATTCATATGACCCGTTCTTGGATCATGCATGTAGCGACTTACTACACTCACCGCAAATGAGATATTAGGGCAAGTGTGCCCCAGATAAATCAATCTTCCTACAAGTCGTTGATATCTTTCACGATCAACTGGCTCTCCTGCATCTGCTTCCAACTTGCACTTTTGGTCAATTGAAGTGACTACTGCTTTGCATTCCATTATCCCTGTCTCCTTCAGCAGATCTAGTGCGTATTTTCTCTGTGAGAAAACAATTCCTTGTTCGCCTTCACACACCTCGATACCTAAAAGTACCTCATTGCTCCTAAATCCTTCACCTCAAACTCCTTCGCGAGTTTTGACTTCAGCTTAGCGATCTCGACTTCATCATTACCTGTGATTACTATATCAACCACGTATACAGCAAGTATAGTGATGTGGCCTCTTGCATGCTGAAGAAAGACCGTATGATCTGTATTTACTTGATGGTATCCTATGCCTGTAACAGCCTTTCTGAATCTGTCAAACCAGGTTCGAAGAGATTGCTTGAGTCCATATAGCGACTTCTTTAGTTTACACACTTTTTTATGTGACGTCCCTCCGTCTGATTCTGTAGCATAGCACCCTGGCGGGAGTTCCATGTACACTTCTTCTTGTAGGTCCCCATGGAGAAAGGTATTCTTCACATCTAACTGGTATAGCTTCCACCCATAGTTTGCTGCAATAGAGACCAGAGTTCTTACGGTGCTCATTTTCCCTACTGGAGCAAACGTCTCATCATAGTCGATGCCATGTGATTGTGTGTATCCTTTTGCAACCAAACTAGCCTTGTATCGTTCCACCTTTCCTTCTGACGTCTCCTTTACTGTGTACACCCATTTGCATCCCACAGTTTTCTTCCCTTTGGATAATGGAACCAGCTCCCACATCTTATTTTTCTCCAGTACCCTAAGTTCTTCCATCATTGCAGCTTTCCACCTTGGATCTTTTTTTTGCTTCCTGCCAACACTTGGGCAACTAAGTAGAGTTTAATGATGCAATGAAGGCTCGATAATTCGAAGAAATATTAGAATAAGACAGGTAGTTGGCAATATCATGTTCATAATTATCAAAACGACTAGGAACCTTCCCCGCATTGATGCGAGAAGATCTCCTTAAGGGAGCAATAGGTGGTGGAGAGATCATACCATCAGAGTCAGAGAGATCCGCATCAGAATCAGATTGATTCAGTGCGGGGGCAACATCTTCAAGAGTTGTTGCAGGAGTAGACGAGGGACTTGGTACAGTAGGCACAGGGCACGGTACATGCATAGTACTGGACTTCTGTTGTCTCCTTCTGTAGACTTGGAGCTCATTTTCCATTGTCTGCTGCTCCCCCCTGTTTAACATATGTATATTCTTCATCTTCTGTATCGGAGTCACTGCTTTCTCCCCCCTTTCGTCCAGTTTTCTACGACCGGATATGGGACCGATCCGACTACCACAGATGGGCTTAATTTCTCCCCCTCACATTTAACACCCTCTATGTTAGGTGTGTCACCAAACGCCGAACCGTCATCCGAACCATAATATGGTTCCAGTTCTCTGAATGTACGTCTATGCTTACAAACATTTTTTGCTCAACTTGGCTCCAACATGCGTATCCCTTTTGAGTTGTCGTGTACCCGACAAAGACACATTTAAACCGCTCTAGGATCTAGTTTGCCAACTCCTGGCCTATTATCTTGGACAAAACATACACAACAAAATACTTTCGGTGGAACAGTGTACGTGTTGCACCAGTAATCATCTCCAACGGTGTCTTCCAGTCTAATACTTGAGATGGCATTTGGTTGATGAGATAAGATGCCGTTAACACCGCCTGCCCCCATAAGTGTTTCGGAACATTCATAGCCAGCATTATCGTCCGTGCGACCTCCAGCAGGTGTCTGTTCTTCCGTTCGGCCACACCATTTTGTGCCGGTGTATAGGCACAGGAAGTTTGGTGTAGTATGCCATGAGTGGATAAATACTCAGCAACCTTCCTATTTGTATACTCCGTCCCATTGTCAGACCGTAAGAACTTAATTTTAGTGCCATATTGAGTTTCTACCCGGCGATGAAAGTCTCGAAACGCCTCAAAGACGTCACTTTTATTCTTCATAAGGTACACCCATGTCACGCGAGTATAACAATCAATAAAAGTGACGAACCATCGAAAACCGTTAATACCGGTTGTAGGACAAGGGCCCCATACGTCTAAATATATCATATCAAAAGCAGCCGAACTCCTACTACCTGAACTCACATACGTGCTTCTAGTATGTTTACCCGACTCACAAGCATGACAAAATAACTTCTCTTTATTAGCCCTTTGGTATAAGGACGGATACATTCGACTAATAATTTTAAAAAAATAATGACCGACACGTCGGTGGTGGAGTAGCAAGTCATCTTCGACACTGCGCCGTGAATCTTCTGGAGGTTTGTCTGCTACCAGAGATGCCAAAGCTTTGTCCAGTCCAGTCCTGTCCAAGTACCACAGCCCCTTATGCCATGTGCCAGTCCCTAGTCGTCGTCCTATCCCCTTCTCCTGAAAAGTCACCGTAGGAATGTCAAAGAAATTAGTACAGTTAAGATCAAGGATAATGGCACTAATAGAAAGAAGATTGATAGGAAAAGACGGAGCATATAAGACATTGGTGAGAGTGAGAGAAGGGGTGCATGCGACAGTGCCTTTACCCATGACAGGGCTGGAGTTACCATCAGCAGTCCGAATGTCTCCGGCGTCGGTAGGTTAGTATAGTCCTGGAACTCACCGCGGGATCCCGTGACATGGCGAGATGTCCCAGAGTCCATAATCCAACCGGGTTGGTGGACAGCTGCTACAAGAGCACGTGCAGGTATACCTGTGCCGTTTTGGGCAAAGCAAGTGATGTGGTCCCCTGAGGTAGATGACGTCCCATTACTGCCGTCGGAACCCAGCTTCGTTGCCGTGTAACTTTGCGAGGAACTCCTTCTTAAGAGGTGTTAACTCAGCCAGGTGATGGTCGCCCCCTTTCTCCGCCAGATTAGCTTTATGTCCTCCAAAAAAATTTCCCCGTCTACCAGCATAACCGCCTCTACCACCACGACGTCCTCCGCGGCCCCGTCCATGATCACTCGACTGACTGTGCAGGGGTTTGGAACAAAATCTAATGTAATGCCCTGAGTCACCACAGTTGTGGCAAACACTGGCCACAGAGGGAGGCTGATTGAAGGCGGCAAGGGAAGACTTGTCAACAGTGGCTTGCTCTCCTAGAAAGAGCCCTTGTTGGGCATCAACTTCAAACGAGTCTCTTCTTGTGCCATGGCAGCTACGGCTTCTTCTAAGGTGGGAAGCATGGGCTGTGCCAGGAGTACATTCCTTCTATTCTCAAATACAGGGTTAAGACCCTTCAAGAACTTCATCATCCGTTGACGCGAAATATAATCTAAGAACTTTTGGAAATGTTTTGCAAATGCGGGTTCGACTTGGGCATCTTCCATCCCAAAAGGATCATAGTGATCCAGATCAGACCAGAACATCTTCAACAGTGCTTCATACGCAGAGATGGTGCGGTCGTCCTGGGCCACCCTATCAAGTTCATCCTGCAGTTGGAAGACCCGTATAGGATTGCCCGAGCCGGAGTACATATCATTCAAAGTCTGCCATATTTCAGCAGCAGCCTCCATCGTCTCTATATTGCCCGACATCTGGTCGGTCAAGGAGGCGGTCAACCATCCAGCCACAACATTGTTGACAATTTTCCAAACAGCAAACTCCTTTGAGGAGGGATCATCTGGCACCTTGGTTTGGCCATTGATGTAGCCAACCAAGACACGTCCCTTCAGCGTCCGTATGGCCTGCCGTGACCATTTCAAGTAATTGGACGTGCCTTCCAACTTCGTCTCCAACTTGTCCAGCTTCTCCATTTTGTAGGGTGACTGGTCCACATCAGTATGGATCACACGTAGGGTCGCCTCGGTTAATCTCTTTGATAAAATATCATCAACCAAGGCCTTCATCTCATCTGCTGTCAGTTTACCACTGATCGAATCCATGGCATCTTTAACGGAGATTCGTCGTCGTCGTCGTCTACGTCGGCTTCGTCTTTGTCATTGTCTTCGTCGGCGGTATCTTCGTCGTCGTCGTCTGTATGTAAAGTCTTCAACGGAGACCTTACGACTGTGCGTTCAACGTGGCCAACACCGGCGCACGCATGTAGATCCTAATTTGCAGATCGAGAACGAAAAACAAATAAAGTATTTATAATTCTGAAGGGCGTAATCTAGGAACAGAAGGTGCAAATAAAGCATTTGACAGCCATCCGTCGTCGAAAAATCATCCACATAATCTCTCTATCAAAATTAGGGTTTTTTCAAAAGAAAAAAAAGGAGGGGGCGTCGGGGGGGGCAGGGCGTCGGGGGGGGCAGGGTGTCGGGTGGGGCGTCGGGGGGGAACTGTCGGGGGGGGGCGTCGGGGGGGGGGAGGAAACTGTCGGGGGGGGCGTCGTTGGGGGGAGGGGGGACTGTCGGGGGGGAAGGGGGGTACTGCCGGTGGGGGAAGGGGGGTACTGCCGATGGGGAAGGAGGAGAGGAAATTTTTTTTGTGTGTGTGGTTATGGCTCTGATACCATGTAGAGAATAATTGTTGTGTGTTTTATTGATTGGTTACTCCACTATTTATAGGGAGTCTAGCTCCTCTTCATACTACATTTTCCAATGTGGGACTAAAGTCCCTTATTAGTTCTCAACAGTTGAGATTGTTGATCTTGCAGTTGCAACTGTTGTTGCTGTTGTTCATTTTCCATGGCAACAAAAAAAGTTACTTCACCCATGAACATAATACCAAATTGCTTGTAAATATTAATAGAGAGAAACAATTTTATGATAAATATGGATGAATAAGCCATATTTGTAGAAATGTTTAGATGCCAAATTACCACCAATATCCTTAAAATATAGTTCTTATTGGAGTATTTTAATTATTTTAAGCAAAATGACAAAAATATTCCTTATTAACGCTCAAAAAAGGGATATAAATGGGGGTATTTTGCTAAATACCGCCAATACATTATTATTACTATTATGACTGTTGGGAAATGGGATTTTTTAACCAAAATACCCCTCTCAATGTTTAACGGTTAATTGACGGCATTTTGATAAAATGACACAAAGAACAATTAAAAATTAAAACTGGTGGGCCAGGGTGGAGGGGGAGGGGGCGAGTCAACCCAAGCATGGGACCAGGTCGCTGACTGAGCTGGATTGGGTCTGCAGGCCTATACGGAGAACCCAACCCTAACCCGAGGTTCTAGTAGGTAGGATTTGGTTGGTCCATACATCGAGCATGGGCCGACCAAGCCCGGGTTTGACCATACTGGGTCGACCCAGCCCTAATTTGACTGTACCGGGGCCAAAGCGCGTTGCAGGTCATCCTGCACATTACAAACCTCGAGCGGCGAGGGTAGGGTTTTTTTTATTTTACTTTATGATTTTTTTATTTAAGAAGCCAAGTTGTATTAAAACAAACTCAAGTTGAATATAACAATCAAAAGACTGAAGGTAGCTACTTGTTTACAGACCAATTGTTTAAGTTATTTAGTTAATAAAAGTTTAGAATATTTAGTTGTAATATTGTAGTTCAAGATATTTAGTTGCATATATCAAATCAACAGCAAGTCCTCGAAGGAAAGGAAGCCAATTCTTTCCTCTTTCCTGTGAAAAATTGTAATTCTGTCAATATTTTGGGTGTTTGAAAAATTCAAAAAAATTGGGAGGAAAAATAAATTCTTTGGATGGCTCGGAGGAACCATTCTACCCATGTCTCCAAGCATCTCCATGTTTACAACCGTTAGATATTGTTTAAGCCATCTAACTTTCACCGATGATTTGAATGGTACAAATCAATGGTTAAGATTAGATGACTTAAACAACATCCAACGGTGCATAACATGGAGATGCTTGGGGATGCAAAGATTGAGGGAATACGGATCCCTCTTCTCTCTCTCTCTCTCTCTATATATATTTATTTTTTTTTTTAATTTTTTCTCTCTCTCTCTCTCTCTCTCTCTCTCTCTCTATATATATATATATATATATATATATATATATATATGGAAAAAAAAAAATATATATATATATATATGGAATCCGCATCCACTTGCTTTTTTGCATCCCCAAGTTATCAACCATTGGATCTTGTTTACATCATATAATCTTAACCATTGATTTGAATATTTCAAACCAATGGTTAAGATTAGATAACTTAAACAAGATCTAACGGTTGATAACAAAGAAATGCATTGGGATGCAATATACATATATATATGTCATAAGGCAAAAGCTCAAACACACGGAGACGAAGCTTTCTCGTATATTATCAACCACATAAGTGCATATTACAAGCTATCCCAACCTCTCTTTATATAGGGAGAGAGGTTGGGGGTTCTGAAGAAACGAAAGGCCAAAGGGTTTTTGTATGTTACAAGGAGATGAAATGAAGGGCCATATGAGTTACAACACTCCCCCTTGGCTCTCCAGAAATTCTGCTTGGAAACATCTCTAAGTTTCTTCGTCTGTCTGTAGCTTGCATATTCAAGTTTGACTATCTACTTGTGCCTCGTCAAAACCTTGCCAAAGAAAATTCAGTAGGAAAAAAACTTTGGTCGAAGGACAAAAGAGTACACACAGGTCAGTATGATGGGGGTAAACTAACCATTGCAAAGGTGCCTCGTCAAAACCTTGTCAGGGAAAACCCAGTGGAAAAAACTGCTGATCGAATGACAAAAGATTACACGATGGTTTAGAAGTGTACAAATGGATACTCCTCCTGATTATAATAGTCTTTAGTGAATAAGGGATTTGAACTGTGTCTCGTTAAAAACCTTGCCAAAGAAAACCCAGTAGGAAAAACTTTGGTCGAAGGAAAAAATAGTACACAAGCATACATCAGGATGCTTCTCTTTTCACTCGCACTCCGCAGGGTGCGGGATATACGCACAACAGGGCGTTTGGAGGCGCTCGTTGGGACGCTCCCCCTCACATGCACACAACAGGGTGCAGGAAACGTGTTTCACTTAGGCTAGCTCTGAAAAGTTTCCGAAGTCCAATTGCTCTGACATGTTTCTAGAACGAGTGTTTCGGCAGTGACTTGGTGAACAAGTCTGCATGGTTATTCTCCGATCCAATGTGTTGCACTTCAATCTTCTGAAGCGCTTGTTGTTCATGTGTAAAGAACAACTTGGGCGATATGTGCTTGGTAGCATCCCCTTTGATGTAACCATGTTTCGCTTGATCAATAACATCGGTATTGTCCTCATAGACGATAACAGGTTCATCTGGGTCATATGAAAGATCACATGTACTTCGAATATGGCCAATAACAGCTCGAATCCATACACACTCTCTAGTCGCCTCATAGAGCGCGAGTACCTCAGAGTGGTTCGTTGAAGTAGCCACTAAGGTCTGTTTGCGAGACCTCCAAGAAATCTTCGTGTTCTCAATGGTAAAGACGTAACCAGATTGGGAACGCCCCTTGTGTGGATCAGATAAGTATCCTGTATCGACGTAGCCAATAAGGGTCGCGTTGTTTCGAGTGCCAAGAGCGTTGGACTCACTCAAAATCGCGTAGGGATAGAACAAGCCCAAGTCCGTAGTACCCTTAAGGTAGCGAAAAATGTCTTTTATGCCATTCCAATGGCGGCATGTTGGTGCGGTGCTGTGTCGAGCTAGACAATTTATAGCAAACGAGATGTCCGGTCTAGTACATTGGGCCAAGTACGATAAAGCGCCTATTGTACCCAGATAAGAGCACTCAGGACTCAATATCTCTTCGTCGTCCTCCTTTGGACAGAATGGGTCCTTAGTAATGTCTAGAGAGCGGACGATCATTGGAGTAGCGGATGGCTTAACGTCAAAATGACTAAAGCGTCTTAGCACCTTTTGGGTGTAGTTCGCTTGATGGACAAGAATTCCATCTTTACGGTGCTCGATCTGCAGGCCGAAGCAAAACCGTATCTTCCCAAGATCCTTCATCTCGAATTCCCTCTTCAGGATATCAGCAGTTTCTGACAAGTCTTTTTCGATTCCTAAGAGATTCATGTCATCTATATAGACCGCGATGTTTGCGTATCCTGAAGTGGATTTCTTTATGAACACACATGGGCAAAGTTCGTTATTAACGTATCCCAAATCGATCAAGTATTCGCTTAGGCGGTTATACCACATTCGCCCGGATTGTTTCAATCCATATAGCGAACGCCTCAGTCTAATCGAGAACGCGTTCCGTGGTCGGAAACTAATTAATTCAGGCATCTTTAGTCCTTCAGGGACTCTCATGTATATCTCTGTGTCCAGATCCCCGTAGAGATAGGCTGTGACCACATCCATGAGCTGCATATTCAGTTTTTCGGAAACTACTAAACTAATTAAGTAGCGGAACGTTATAACGTCCATTACGGGAGAATACGTCTCCTCGTAATCAATTCCAGGGCATTGTGAGAAGCCTTGCGCCACAAAGCGAGCCTTGTATCGCACAATCCCATTTCTCTAATTACACTTCCTTAGAAAAACCCATTTGTGACCAACTGGTTTAATATTGGGTGGTGTTGGAGCAACAGGTCCAAACACGCTTCTTTTCGCTAAGGAGTCTAGTTCAGCCTGGATTGCTTGTTTTCATTGTGACCAGTCCATTCGTCGTTGACACTCGACAACACTACGAGGTTCTATGTCATCATTGTTCATAATGTCAGTGGCCACTGAGTATATGAACACATCATCGATGACAGTTTTATTTTGCTTCAAAATATCGTCTAAGCTAGCATACTCGACGAATATTTCAAGGTTATCGGCATGATTAGGAATAGACGTTTCATCTGGAACGTGCTCTTCTAATACATTGCTGTGATCCTTAATGATCTCATGTGGCAAAACGCTTTTAACAAGATTTCTCCGCTTCTGGGGCAGTACATCTTTGGAACCAACCGGTCTTCCCTTCTTCTTGGGAATAGCGGCGGACTGGACGGCCGATGGCAGCATCCTTTGCTAGGCGGGTTCGACCGGAGCAACATATTTCACAGGAACATGGCGTCTCTCAGGGACGTGTATCCTTGCAGGCACATTTGCAGCAGGTATAATTGATCTCGTGACTTTTGCTAGGTCGCTAAATGCGTCTGGCATTTGATTTGCAATATCCTGCAGACCTAGAATCCTCTGCACTTCCTTATCACTATGTGCAGAGGAGGGATCATGATGAGCAACAACGGGCACATGCCACGCTAATTCACGTCGTTCCTCATCAACGTTAGCGTGCATTTTTCCCCATAACGACGGGAAGATTGCCTCATCAAAGTCACAATCTGCGTGTCTCGCCGTAAAGAGATCGCCTGTCAAGGGCTCTAAATAGCGAATGATGGACGGGGAGTTATAACCGACATATATTCTCCGTCGCTTCTGAGTTCCAAATTTTGAACGCCTTATCGGCTCCATTGGAACATTGACTAGGCACCCAAACACGCATAAATGTGAGATGTCAGGCTCACATCCAGTAACTAGCTGGTACGCGGAAAGTGGTTGGGTGACCATGGGCCTCAGACGGACCAAATTTGCAGCATGCAAAATTGTATAGCCCCATGCAGATAGTGGGAGTTTGGTGCGCATAACCAAGGTCCGCGCTATCACTTGCAGTCGCTTTATAAAAGCTTCTGCTAGGCCATTTTGGGTATGAATATACGCAACAGGATGTTCAAGATTTATTTTCAAAGTCATGCAATAGTCATCGAAAGTCTTCGATGTAAACTCCGCGGCATTATCAAGTCTAATAGACTTTATTGGATAATACGGATGGTTAGCCCTTAACTTAATGATCTGGGCGAGGAGTTTAGGAAACGCTGCGTTTCGGGTGGACAACAACACTATGTGTGACCATCTAGTCGATGCATCAACCAAAATCATGAAGTATTTAAATGGTCCGCATGTTGGTTGGATTGGTCCACAAATATCTCCATGAATTCTCTCAAGGAATTGAGAAACTAATCTCGTAGGTTTCACATAGAGTGGCTTGAGATTCGTCTTCCCAATCAAGCAAGCTTGGCATAGGCTTTTCGGATTTATAACAAAATTCTATCCTCTAAGAGGATGCCCATGTGATGCATTCATAGTGCGAAGCATCGTATTTTGACCCGGATGATCCAGCCGGTCATGCCATAGCATAAAAGTCCTCTCATCAACTGGCGCTCGACGAATGATGAGATTACTCTCGATGTGTTGTATCGTAGTGAGATACAAACCACTTGAAAGACTTTTCAACTTCTCCATGATACGCTTTTGGCCGTACTGAGTGCAGGTAATGAAATGATACTCGAAGCCATGTTCTCGAGCAGTTTCAACATGAAATCCGTTTTCTCGAATATCCTTAAAACTCAGTAAGGTACGACTGGACCTTGGAGAATATAAGGCCTCTGATACTTCAACGGGAGTACCATTGGACAACAAAAAACGGGCTTTGCCAAAACCTTGAACAAGGGTTGAGGGTCCCGAAATGGTTGTCATTGAGGTTACTTTAGGCGTATAGGAGATAAAGTATGATTTATCTCTCAAGATAGTGTGAGTCGTTCCACTATCAACCAGACAATCTACTGCCCCGTGGTCCATGCCTATAAGTAAAAAAAATTAAAGTTTGTCACACGTTTGAGGAAAGTGCTCGAAATAGAACTTTAATTTATCGAGAAAACAGAAAATACAAATCAACCAAAGTTTCATGACTTAAATAAAATATAAAGAGAAAATGGAGATTCATTCTTCCATTTCTGCTATAAAATTGGGGGTCTCAAGATTTAGATTTTCGCACTCGTTGACCAGATTTGCTTCGGCCCGGCGCCCCTTGTGATAGTTATCAACTTCTTGGGGGGTCGTCCTGCAAGTCCGTTGCATATGACCATAAGCACCACATTTGTAGCAGAGAGTAGGCGCTTGGTCTTCCATTCTCGCTTTGGGACGACTGGCCCGTTGGTTCTTACCATGAGACTGTCTAGGAGTCAAAGGTCCTTGGTTCTTGTTAGAACCTCGCTTTTGGTTGCGAGACTTAAACTCGCCTCTGTTCCTTGGTTGGGACGACTGGCCCCTGTCTCGTTTCCACTGTGGATTTGGTCCACGGAGAGCGTTTATATCAGGCATTGGAATTGCCTTTGTTCCAGCAGGACGAGAATTATATTGTTTCTCATTAAAATGAGACTGTTCTTCTCGTCTAGTAAAAGCTGGGTGATGAGCTCGGGAAACTTGGTGAACTTAGACTGACAGTATTGCTTCTAGAGCAAGTTGTCAGTGGAAGGAAATGTGGTGTATGTTTTCTCCAAAAGATCACTGTCGGTTAATATCTCATCGCAATATTGGAGAAGTGATCGAATCCTGCAGACTTCATTGTTGTAATTAGTTACACTTTTGAAGTCTTGGAAGCGCAAGTTCAACCAGTCATGGCGTGCTTCAGGTAGCCAAATGGTCTTCTGGTGGTCGAAGCGCTCTTTCAGAGAGTCCCATAGCGTCTTCGGCGAGGAAATTTCAATGAACTCCGCCTTCATGGCGTCAGATAAATGCCTGCAGAATAGAATCATCGCTTTGGCGTTCATTGAGGAGTGGCTTCCACTTCACGCTCTTCCTCGTTATAGATGACGTCCAAGAGGCCCTGCGCATCTAGATGGTTCTGGATGTCGTGCGTCTAGTCCAAGTAGTTCTTGCCAGAGGCTTCAAGGATGGGAAAATCAATCTTGATCGACATTTTTCTACAACAGGAGAAAAATCTTGATCAGTCATCATATAAAATGACAGGTTTATATGGATTTGGTTTGCATAAGTAACAACAAACAATTGTAGATAAAACAATGGTTTTGAAAAAAACAATTTTTGTTAAAAAAAAATCCTCTTATAACGATCGATGGGCCGATATAGAGGCAAATTATTTGCTTGCAAAAATGCATAAGTATACATACAATTTGAGAAAAAAATAATTTTCGGTCAACCCCATTCGGTAGCTCTACGTGAATATGACCAGACGGAAAAATGAGGGAGGAGGGTCACCAGGGACCTCTTAAGAACCAAGCCCCAAGTTCTTTCTGACATCATACCCAAATAGGTGAGCCTATTCGGAGAGACTTCGTAAAAAAAAATTTCAAATGTAAGAATAAATAATATTTTTCAAGAAATTCACACTATTTGCGAACGGTGCAAAACAGGTGACAATTTAGTGCGTGCTCAAAATGAGCGTTGCTTTTGAAAAAAAATTAGCCAAAAATTTTATTTTGGAAGGCCCAAATTTGGCGGTGCGAGAATTTGTTTATGTAGCCAAAACCATTTTTCAAATTTCAAGTTTGTTTTTTTCCGTAATTACGCAAAAAAACGTACAACATAAGCAAGCAACAACACACAAAAGAATTGGTGCCTAAGCAAGCGGCACCAAAAAAATGTCAACTATTTTTTCGACATCTTATGAAGCGACGCCAAAAAAATATCGAGAAAAAAATACAATTTTTACTACCCATCTTTTACAATAATTCACTGAGTAACATAAAGAAAATAAATGCTACTGAGGTGCTTGTCGGGGCGCAGATGGCACTGAGGCGCTCGCCGGGGCGCTCTAAATCCATCATTACCAAAAAAAATGTTAGCATCTAAATTTTTTTTTTCAACATGAAAATTTGCTATCAAAAATTTATTTCCTCAAAAATTAACTAACAAATTTTTTTTTTCAAAAAAAAAAAAAAACTAGTATGCTAAAGGCTAGATTATAGCAAAGTTATACATAAAAGCAAATTAGCACTGTTAACAGAATGTTAAAAGCTGGATTAAAACAACTAGGAAATGATAACACTATAATGAATTATGTATTGGGCTCACCAACTCAAATGTCCAAATTCAAAAAATTCAAAATTCACATGCAATCTAAAAGAAACTTGACAGACACTTCTCAATCTCATTTCATATAATGCTGTGAAAAAATAATATAGCATTTGTCATGTTATGTCATGCAATACCTAGATGAAAAAGGTTTGATCATACTAATGAATGTAAATCAATTGGAAGAGAGCAAATATCTCATTTTCTTGATGTCCAAAACAAGAGTAATATTGTAACAACAGGAACAATATATATATTTCTGCTATCAAAAATTTTCCAAATTTTTTTTTTACCTTTCTTACCGTACGGTGGAAGAAGGTGAGAAAACAATTGGTACGTCGGGTCTCCGGCGTTGCACGAGCAACGTGCTGATAACGTGTCGTATGGCAAAAGCTCAAACACACGGAGACGAAGCTTTCTCGTATATTATCAACCACACAAGTGCATATTACAAGCTATCCCAACCTCTCTTTATATAGGGAGAGAGGTTGGGGGTTATGAAGAAACGAAAGGCCAAAAAATTTTTGTATGTTACAAGGAGATGAAATGAAGGGCCATATGAGTTACAACTATATATATATATATATATATATATATATATATATATATATATATATGTGTGTGTGTGTGTGTGTGTGTGGAGGAACCATTCTACACACACACACACACACACACACACACACACACACACACACACATATATATATATATATATATATATATATATATATATATATATATATGGGAGGAACCATTCTACACACACACACACACACACACACACATATATATATATATATATATATATATATATATATATAAAATATATATATATATATATATATATATATATATATATATATATATATATATATATATATATATATATATATATATATGGGAGGAACCATTCTACACACACACACACACACACACACACACACACATATATATATATATATATATATATATATATATATATATATATATATATATATTGAATAATGGTAATTATTATTCAGAGCAAAGAACCAAAAATACAGATTACACCCATCCTTCTATCCTTCTACAAAAAACTTTTCTAGCCCTCTACCTCAACGAATCAAGATCAAAATCTATGTTACGAATGATGCCTATACGCGGGGTAACTAATCCCTCGAAAATCCCTAGATTTCTCTCCCTTAAGATATGCCAGACCACCGCAGCCAAGCGTAGCCGAGCTTCTCCATACCAACTTACACCCTTCTTCTTGTCTCCTCTGATCTGGTTCATGATATCTCCCCATGCACGAGTACCACCGGGTTGGAGATTAAGCCTATTACCCTGAGCAACCCATACGGTCCACGTCTCCTGACATGTGAAGAAGAGATGGCTCATCGACTTAGGGCAGTGTCCACACATCACGCATCCCTGCCCATCTATCTGCATGCCAAATCTGGCAAGTCTATCAAGCGTAAGAAGTCTCCCCAAGCACAGCTTATAGAGGCACATTTGAAATTTGTGCACTGATCCTTTCATCCAGACAAATTCTTCCCACTCCCATTGGGGGTGATGTACCTGACAGCCATGATACGCCTCCTGCGGCTCAAATCGAGCCACATTCGTGCTAGCCCAAACCCAAGTGTCCTTCCTGGTGTCAGTCTCAATTCGAACTGCACGAATTGCTTTGCTGAATCTTCCCGTATGAATATAGTTCTCCGGGTCCAATATCCCCTGCCGTACGACGCGGCTAACTCAGTCCCAACGAAGCTCCCACCTGCATATAAGCTCGCCCTGCAACTCCCCCATCGAGCGGTCGACAAACCACGGGTCTTGCCACAACCACGTATCGTTCCCGTCCTTCATGACTCGCTGTATTAGCAAACTAAGATGGGCACGGTGTTTGCATGCCTTCTTGAATACCACTGAATCGTTGCTATTCGCGCAAACACCCCAGAAGGAGAGCTCTTTCATGTACCTTCTGCACATCTATTTGGCCCACAAGGAGATCCGACGTTAATAGATTCCAAGTCAACTTCATCCCAGCTGCTTCTCGGAGAAGATGAAAGTTAAAGAGGCCTACCACTCCCTACTCAGTGGGACGACATAACACATCCCAACTAATCCCATGTAAGCCCCCTCTCCAAATGAAATGAGCGTAAATTTGTTCTATGTGCCGCATAGTGCTCATAGGGATGAGAATTGCTTGCAACCAGAAACGGAGAATGGCTGTGATAACTGATCGAATCAATTCGATGCAACCTAGGAAAGAAAGAGTTCGCGCTTGCCATCCCTTAACTCTCCGTTGAGTGTACTCCACCAGACTCTAACATTCCTCATCTCGGGCATAATTTACCGATAATGGGACTCCCAGGTATTTAACTGGCAGGGTACAATGTTCAATTCCCAGAATAGCCGCTCTTTCCGCCTGTCGAGCGCACTGGGAGTTAAAGTATGCAGTGCTCTTGTCTTGATTCAATTGCAGCCCTGTAAATGCACCAAACTGGTTCAGTATGTCGGCTAACTCCTGAAGTCCTCTCCAAGAAGGTGATATGAAGACCAACAGCTCGTCTGCGTATATCAGATGAGATACATGTGGCCTACCACGTTTATATTTAGGGGTGATACGCCTCTTGATAACCGCATAGTCCAATAGGCAAGAAAAAACTCCATAACTATGAAGAAAAGATAGGATGACAGGGGGTCACCCTGTCGAATCTCTCTGCTACTCTGAATAAACCCATAAGGTTGCCGTCTATGAGGACAGAAAAAGTAGGGGTTGAGATACACTCTCGCACTCGCTCAACCCACACCGTCTCAAATCCCATCTCCATCATTATGTGGCACACGAAATCCCGATTTATCAGCTCCTGCATGATATCTGTCATACGCTTACACATCAAATGGGTGATGACTTTACAAATATAGTTACAGCACGAAATAGGCTAGTTTTCTGGTAGCTATCCTTAATTCTCTTATCTTTTGAACTTCTTTGGCATTTCCCCGATCCAAAAAAGCCACTCCTTCGAAAAAATTAGGATTGTGAGACACATTAAGAAAAAATCTGAGGGGCTATAATTGGAGATACTATTGTTTCTGGTACAGAAGTTCTTATATCAATGGGAAATGCCCTACCTTTGAGTGCGGTTTGAACTACTGATTTACGTAATTGGAAGTAACAAATTAAAGTCTGATAGCGACAAGGCCCCCTCCTTCTTCGGAATAAGCACAAGGAATGTATGATTGAGTTCACGCAGGAGGTGGCCATTGTTGAAGAAGTCGCTCACAACCTCCAGTATCGACCCCTTTAACTCCGCCCAATGTACTTTGTAAAACATGCTCCCAAATCCATCTGGACCCGAAGATTTATTCGGATTAGCATTCATTATTATAGCTTCGACTTCCTCCATTGTCACCGGAGCCATAAGGATCTGGTTGCCAATCTGAGTAACCTTTCTTTGCACACTATCTCAGGGAATTCAGTTAGATAATCAGTTTGATTAAATAGTTCTGAATAGTACCTGATCGTTGTGTCTTGTATCTCTGTTGGTGAAGTAGTCGGCTTCCCATCAGTACCAAGTAGAGCCCCAATATGATTCCGATGTTGCCTGGCTCGTACCATGTCATAGAAATTTTTTGAATTCTTATCACCCTCCCACAACCAAGAGCACTTAGCTCTCTGAGCAAGATCAACCTGTTCCTGGAGCCTTAGGAGGCGGACAAAGCTCCCAAGCCTCTTCTCCTCATCCGCGAGAACGGGATAGATAATATCCGCTTGTAGGCGGCTTTGGATGTCCCGAAGACGCTGCTCCTCCTCGTCAATTTGTCGGGGCGGTGAAGACTTGGACCAGGACTTCAAGTCTTTTTTGATCAACTTAAGCCATGACATCAGTCGGAACTAGGGATTCCCCTCCATTAGGTGATTTAACCCATGTAGAACCGTCTGAGAATACCCGTCCATCAACGACTATTTATTATTGTACCTAAACGGCTGCTCGCGAGTAACCGTACGCTCAAGTATGTGAACGCAGATTGGACCATGGTCGCTTGTTCCAGCAGGAAAACCCTCCACCACCACCAACGGGAATTTGTCTAACCAGTAGTGGTTAACCAATGCCCAGTCCAATTGGCAGGCGACTCGTTGTTGAGTGGCTTTGTTATGCCATGTCCACATATGCCCCGTGCTTCCCAAAGTTTGCAACCCCGAATACAGGAGACAATTTTGGAAGTCTTGGAGAATCGGCTCCGGGATTTCTCTGCCCCCAACCTACTCATGCCGAAAAAGAAGAGCGTTATAATCCCCCATGATAATGAGTGGGGCACGATACACAGTGTCAGCCAAAATGCTAATGCGCTCAATATCCTTCCAGAGAGCTTTCCGACGTCATTATGGTCATATGCCGCGCCAAAAAGGAAAGAAAGACCACCTTTGTTAGTAAAAGTAATGCAATAAGTTGTTCGGACATGTGTACCTCCTGTGCATCCCAACATCTCTTACCTATCTTAACCAAAATTGTGCCATGTTGTATAAATGCAGGTTATGAGCATGTTGCCACGGCGAACTGGTTCTTCGAGACAACATTTTAGCTGATTTGATCTTCGTTTTGAGAAGTGCTGCAATAGTGCATTGTTCTCTTTCCAACACATCACAACTTTCATACCATCTCCCAATGAAACACACCCCGCGTACGTTCCATGATATCAGAGACATGGATTAATCATCAGAATCCCCAACCTCTCTCGAGACTGTCGTCAGGGACGTCAACAGTCTCAACCGTAACCCGGTCCTCCGGCTCATGGCCCTCCTCACTCCACCTCTCGTTTATTTTTGGGTGAACCGCCTTCCATCTTGGATTGTCAAAGCAAAGTGCCGCCCCTCCGCCAACTCCATCATGAGTAGATAAACCCACATCTTCCCGAGTAGACGTGGCAAGACGTTTTCGACTTGCATTACCAATTGCCTTCCTCACCAGTCCTTCCTTGTGGATACCTCCCCGAGTCGCATGGTGCCTTGGGCCTCCCCGGGCATATCCTACCACCTCTCGTGTCTTCGTAATAATTCCTCCCAAAGGGCTGACCGCTTCCGTCTCGGAAGCTCAAAATACCAGTGCACGGTTGGCCTCGTCGTCGACCAATCCTCCCTGAGTATTAGCAATAGTTTGTTGAGGACTATCCTTACTAAGGATCTTATCGAGTCCAATGTCTATCTCGAAGTCCATCCCTTGGCCACGTCCGCTGTCACCCTCATTGCTAGTCTCTCCACTACCGACCTGATCAACCACCACTTCCGCTACATGACCCAGTTCACCGGTTGGCCTACGACATTCTCTGGAAGAATGGCCAAAGCAATGGCATGAAGTATAGGTGGGAGGAACCCACTCGTACTCTACGCGTTGTCTGTAGACTTCACCCGTCGGGACTTCATACTCCACGAATTGGGGGTGCTCCTTCTCCGCAGAGATCTCGACAAACACACGAGCGTATCCCAGCCTGTGTTACCACAGGAAGATGGATCTAGGAAGCTCACAGAGAAAGAAGAGAGACGAAGGCTTCAATTGTTCAGATATTATTCAGAAATAATGATGGCCTTTAAATAGGCATTACAATGAGGCTTTCGTGGTTGTATTGCTGAGCCTATTACGACTCCTTATTAATAGCTCAACCCAAAGGAATAGGGAAAAAAGCTGTGAAATAGGAAATAAAGAAAGACCAAGTGTGTAACGTACAGGATTACATCCAACAAATAACCCCCCTAATCCTGTTGCACATAGTCTTTATCGCAAAAACCTTTGCGATTACTTGATGACAATCATCCCGATCTTGGAGCGAAACTCCTGGAACCTGACTCGGCCCAGGGCCTTGGTCAGTATGTCGGCGAGCTGCTCCTCTGTTTGGACATACTCTACCTCTGCTGTCCCGTCTTTGATGCAGTCACGAATGAAGTGGTACCTCGTCTGGATGTGTTTACTACGATCATGAAACACCGGATTTTTGCTGAGGGAGATTGCCGATTTGTTGTCGATACGCAGCTTTGCACATCCGATATCGTCGCCCTTCATGTCCGCTAGCAGCCGTGCGAGCCAGACGCCTTAGCAGGCGGCAGTGGTCGCTGCGACGTACTCGGCTTCGCAGGATGACAGTGCCACCACCTTCTGCTTCTGTGATTGCCAACTGATGACACTGTTGCTGAGGAAGAATAGTACGCCTGTCGTGCTCTTGCGGTCGTCAACATCCCCGGCCATGTCGCTATCGCAGTATCCGACCAGCCGGGGCTCCTCTGCACTTCGTCCGTAGCGGCAGCCGTAACCCCGCGTACCAGCAACGTACCGGAGTATGTGTTTGACCGCCGCGAGGTGCTCAGTCGTTGGCTTCTCCATGAAGCGGCTCACATACCCGACTGCAAATGACAAGTCCGGCCGGGTGTGCATAAGATACCACAAACTTCCCACTATGCTTCGGTACTACGTGGCATCTGCCGGCGGTACAGCACTATCCTTGCTGAGCTTCAGACGTGGCTCCATAGGCACATGGCAAGGGTTGCAGTCGCCCAAGCCACTCTTTTCTAGAATCTTGGCTGCGTACGCAGACTGATTCACTGTGATACCGTCTGCGTTCTGCTGCACCTGGATACCAAGGTAGAAGGAAACCAAACCGAGATCGCTCATCTTAAATGAGCTGCTCATCTCGCGCTTGAACTTGTCGATCTCACCCGCATCATCTCCCGTGATGATGAGATCATCGACGTAGACACCCACGAGCAACCTTGCCTCCCCATGACCACGCACGTAGATGGCGTGCTCCGAGGGACTCCGGTTGAATCTGAGTGTGGACATGCACTTGTCCGGCTTCGTGTTCCAGGCCCTCGGTGCTTGCTTCAGGCCGTAGAGTGCCTTGTGTAGGCGAAAAACTTTCTGCTCCTCGTCGACGGCTGCAAAACCGGGAGGCTGCGTGACGTAGACCTCATCGTCGAGCTCGCCGTTCAAGAATGCTGTTTTCACATCCATGTGATGGACAGCCCAACCAGCGTCACCAGCAAGCGCTAGTAGTAGCCTGACTGATTCGAGTCTGGCTACTGGTGCAAAAACCTCATCGTAGTCGATCCCGTGCCTCTGCACGTACCCCTTCGCGACGAGCCGGGCCTTATGCTTTACGACGACGCCATGCTCATCCTTCTTCGCCTTGTACACCCATTTGAGTCCAATAGGGCGGTGACCAGCGGGCAAGTCCACGAGCCGCCAGGTGTTGTTCTCCTCAATGGATGCGAGTTCATCCAGCATCGCTTGGCGCCAGCACTCGTGTTTCTCTGCTTCTGAAAAAACAGAGGGTTCGTCGTCCATGGCGAGGAGGAGGTCCTCGGAGTCGTGGTCGTGCACTGACTCAGCTTCGTAGATGTCTTGCAGAGAGCGGTATCGACACGGCGGTTCGTCTGGCGGATCGGGCGTCGCTCCTGACGGCGGTGAGACGAATCGGATTGGAGCCGCACCCGTCGTCTCAGGCGTTGAAACCGTAGGTGTCGTCGCGACTGATGTCGCGGTAGTACGAGCGGGCGTCACGGCCGGTGGTGTAGACGCGTGACCGGTTCCCGCCTGCTCGGGTAGAGGCAGTGTCTGCGTCGATACGGGTGTGGCTACGCCCACAGACTCTGGCGATGGACCTCCGTTCTTGGCCGAATCGAACGTGCCGGGAATGAGCCCGTGGGGGAATTCAACAGTGAATGCCTCGCCGATCCCGACGAGGCTGGCGTTGATGTCGGTGCGTGTCCAGTCCCACTGCCCCGCCTCGTCAAAGATGATGTCGCGGGTGACATACAAGCGACGTCCGACTGGATCGTAGGCCCTGTAAGCCTTGGTCCCCGCCTCATAGCCAACAAACACCATTCGCTTGCTCCGGTCGTCAAGCTTCTTCAAATTTGGCTGCACCATCTTCACATGAGCGATGCAACCGAAAATACGTAAGAAGCTTACATTTGGTCGCTTATCATGCCACGCCTCATATGGCGTCTTTCCCTTCACTGTGGCTGTTGGCGCCATGTTCAGCAGGTACACCGCCGTGGTCACCGTCTCGCCCCAGAATGCTGCCGGCATACTCTTCGTCTTAAGCAAGCTTCGGGCCATAGCCACCACAGTCTGGTTCCGGCGCTCGACGATGCCGTTTTGCTGAGGCGAGTAAGGCGCGGTGAGGTGGCGCTTGATGCCGTGGCGCTCGCAGTAGTCGTTGAAATCGTTCGACGTGAACTCTCCGCCACGGTCTGTGCGTAGTACACGGAGCTTTTACTTGGACTCGACCTCCGCCGCAACCTGAATGCGTTTGATCGCCTCGCTCGCCTCGTCCTTGGATCTCAGCAGCTTGATCCACATGATCCTGCTGTAGTCGTCGACGAGGAGAAGGAAGTAGCGCTTTCCGCCAGGTGTCGTCGGTGAGATGGGACCGCACAAGTCCGCGTGCACCAGGTCGAGGGGTTCGCTGGCGCGGTAGTTGGCGTGATGGGGGAATGATGTGTGTCGCTGCTTCCCGGCCAGACAGCTGTCGCACAACTGATCGACGTGATCAATCTGCGGAAGGCCGTCCACCACGTTTCCGCTACTCAGACGACGAAGGGCGTCGAAGTATAGATGGCCGTAGCGCGCATGCCAGCGCCACGCCATGTCCGAGCATTGTGCCGTGAGGCACACCGGCTGTGCGATCCACAATGGAAGAATATATAGACGATTTGAAGTGCGTGATACCTTAGCCAGGAGGCGATGCTGTTTGTCGCGGATTCGAAGCATTCTATCCTCGATTAGCGTGGAGCAGTCGGTCTCGTCCAATTGCCCGATGCTGACGATGTTGCTGCGCAACCGGAGAATGTAGTAGACGTTGGTGAGAGCTCGATGTTCTCTTCCTTGGCCCGTAAACACCACCGTGCCCCTGCCTTGGATGTCAACGACAGAGCCGTCGCCAAATTTAACGCTGCTCCGCACACCGGTGTCGAGCTCGGAGAAGACTGCCCGCACGTCCGTCATGTGGTTAGACGCTCCCGTGTCGCAGTACCAGGTCACATTATCGGTGTCCTCCCGCTACCCAAGCTTTACCATGGCGCACTCCTCGTTGAGCATCACCTGCTCGTTTGCCTCGGCATGGGTGTCGAGTGACTCGGCGATTGTGCACACCTGCGCCATCAGAAGCGCCGGTTCCTCCTCCTCCACTTGCACCAAAAGGGCCTCGTCCTTCTTCTCCTTGCGGCATTCGCGAGCCCAGTGGCCCAGTTTGCCGCAATAACGGCACTTATCGTCGCAGGTTGCACCGGAGCCGCTCCTTTCGCCGCTCGGCTTGGGATCGCGCGCTCCCGAGTCCCTCTCCGGGATGCGCCACTTCTTCTTCCTGTCGCTGTTTCCAGTACCACTGCTGGACGAGCCGCCTTTCTGCTGATTCTTGCGAGCAGCCCAGTCCTCCTCGGTAAGCAGTAGCTTGCCGTCCGAGGCGTTGCCATTCTCGATCTCATCCCTGATCTCCGCTGCCTTAAGCCTCCCCGTTAGTTCCTCAATGGTGAGCACATCGAGATCCAAGAGGGTCTCGATAGCCAGGGCGGTCTGGCTGTATTTCTTAGGAACCGCCGCCAGCATCTTGAGGACGAGCTTGTCCTCGGAGATCGTGTCGCCGAGTGCGGCGAGAGCACTCGACAGGGTAGTGAGATGCATTGCAAAGGAGTCCACGCCCTCACCGTCCCGAAATGCCAGCCGATCGTACTCTTTACGCAGCGACTGCGCCTTTGCTTTCCTGACGCGATTGTTGCCGACGTGCACCGTCTTCAGAGACTGCCATGCCTCCCGTGCCGTTGCCTTGATCGCCAGTGATGTGATCATCGCTGGCGGAACAGCACGTAGTAGAGCCTTCATCGCTTTCCTATCTAGCTCCCGCTCCGTCGTTTCGGTGTACACCGCCGCCCAGAGACCTCTTGCCTCCATCATACACTGCATCACCAGGGCCCATTCATCGTAGTTTGCACGCGTGAGTTGCAGATACTGCGTCCCGCCGGACTTCTGAAACACCTTCGGGATCACTAGGGTGCCTGCCACGCTCGAGCCGCTCGCTGGACTCGACGCCGACCCTGATGGAGGTGTTGGTGGATCACTGCTTGTATTAGTCGACATGGCTCTGATACCAACTGTTACCACAGGAAGATGGATCTAGGAAGCTCACAGAGAAAGAAGAGAGACGAAGGCTTCAATTGTTCAGATATTATTCAGAAATAATGATAGCCTTTAAAAAGGCATTACAATGAGGCTTTCGTGGTTGTATTGCTGAGCCTATTACGACTCCTTATTAATAGCTCAACCCAAAGGAATAGGGAAAAGAGCTGTGAAATAGAAAATAAAGAAAGACCAAGTGTGTAACGTACAGGATTACATCCAACAGCCTGAACCTATATGTTGTCGCTTCATCCTGTTTAATAGGGGTGCCCACCATACTTGCTAGCTTCGTCAGCATACCGATACTCCAGAAATTGATCGGGAGTTCTGGAAAGTGGATCCAGATCGGGACTGAGTGCAAGACCTCCATCTCACATCTATAAGCCTGAGACCATGCCTTTATTATGATAAGGTGGCCATCAAAGGTCCATGGACCACCCTGCAGGACCCTCTCCATATCTTCCTTCATCGTAAAACGAACATAGTATAAGCCATTCTAGCGAGAGAAAAACTCGATAGTCCCCTTTGGTTGCCAGACTCGATTGGCATATGCACAAATCTGTCTGTAAAAAGGCTTGTTGCCTAGAACATATAGGACCACCGTGTTGCACTAATACTCAGCAGTCTCCATAAGATCCTCCTCCGTGAAAACTGCACAGACCCCGGATGCACTCCTCATCAGGGGAACAAATTGCATATGTCCATTGATCACAATGGAACTAGACCGGCAGCAGTCAGCCCATGATTTGCTAATCGCCTTCTCCGTTATAGGTTGTTTCCCTTTTTCTGCCATTGTAGCTCGGCGCATCCCCTCATTGGTTGCCCGTGCTTCCGCCTGTCCTCTCCTAGAATTAAAACTAGGGTTAGCACTCCTGCCCGCCTCCATTGATTGGAGACCCGTCTGAGGACTTGCTCCAGCCCCTAATGGCAGCCGAGCACGCCTCTTCTCCATAGCGAACATCGGGCCTCTCATGCGTTCTCCTGGGAATCCCTGCCCTACGTGCCCTATAAGTACTTTGTGTGATCCCGTCTGTGCTTTGCCGCTTTGTCGACGACAAACCGTCGTCCATCCTCCCCCATCCGCTATGCCCTCTGACGGATGAGAGCCACCGCGGCATCATCAGGTGGCTGTCATCCAGGGTCCCAGCATAGCGCCTCCTCCCTAACCCAATTTGCCGTTCGCCACTATATATATATATATTAAAAAAAAAATATATATATATATATAAGAAGGTAATTCCATTTATAAAGAAAAGGTAAAATCGATGCTCATGATTAGAGACATCTTACATTCATCATCATAACATCTCTATCTATATTATGAATAATACCAATACAAGAGATACTCCGACCCTCGAAAATACGATCATTTCGTTCCTTCCATAAGTGCCAAACCGTAGCTGCAATCCTGAGTCTGGCTTCCAAGTACCATCCTCGACCTTGTTGTCTTCCCTGCATAATCTCTCCAATAATATTTGTAATATCCCGCTCGTTAACTATCTCGAGACCCAATTTATCTTTCTGATGATGCCATATACTGCTCGATACAGGACATTGTAAAAATAAATGTTGACTCCTCTCATTTTGTTGATGGCATAGAACACAGTGGAGACTGTTCACCGTCACACCAAATCAATGTAGTCTACCCAAAGTTAGTGACCTTCCTGTTAAGAGTTTATACATACATTATTGCATATTCTTCGCAGCACTTTTGACCATATTGTTGGGAAAGAAGCGCGAAAACCTTTCCCCAAACCGGAGAGTACCTGCGAGAGGACCGAGCAAACAACGCACGAACCCAAAAACAACCACACAAAAACAATCACGCAGACACAGAGAATTTTTGACGTGGAAACCCTTGCGGGAAAAACTACGGAACGATCGGAGTCCAACCCTGAGAAGCCTCCACTAATGGAATAGAAGAATTACACCCTCTACAAACTCCTCCAGATCCAAATCGGATCTCCACAACACTCAGAGACAAAAACAATGATCACAAGGCTACGAAGAACGAGAACGACGAGTAGAGATTACCCGAAACACGATCTCCTTCGAAAACGACCTTCGATCCTCCGTCTTCTTCTCCGAAGTTGCAATGGCACTCTTGCCTCCTTCTCTCTCAAACTTGTGTTGTCCAATGCGATAATGCGATAATGAATTAGGGTTGAGAAAACTCAATATATCTCCCTAATCCCGCAACCAACCTGGACCGTTGGATTAAATCCAATAATGAAAACTCATCCTGAAATCCGCTTCAGCCCCCCGATACACAGAGTTCGGCCAGAACTCTGTGTGGGACAACCAGCACCTACTGGCCAAACCCTGGAACGGCCAGATCGAGTTCGGCCCGAACTCGCCATGGGACCGAGTTCGGCCCGAACTCGGATCCCCTGCTTCCAGCAGCTCCAGCAGCAACAGCCGCAGCTCCACGTCTACTTCCCGAGCTTCTCCGACATCGGACGGCGCTCGTCGCACTCCGGGATCTTCTCCACATAGGTTGGGAACCCCACCCACTCCAACAAATCTCCCCCTTCACAACTATGGGGAGGACGTCGTCATCCCGACGATCTGCCTGCAGTACTCAAACTTCCCCCTTGGTAGAATCTTCGTGAACATATCAGCTCCGTTGTCATCTGTATGCACCTTCTCAAGCTCCGCGTCCTTCTTCTCAACCACATCCCGTATCCAATGATACCGAGTCTCGATGTGCTTGGACCGGCTATGAAACGTCTGATTCTTCACAAGATGGATAGCACTCTGACTGTCGCAAAGCAAAGTATACTGCTCTTGCTTCAGTCCCATTTCCTGCAACAGCTTCTTCATCCACAACAGCTCCTTGCAAGCCTCCGTTGCCACAATGTATTCCGTCTCCGTCGTCGACAAGGCAACACACTTCTGCAACCGCGACTGCCACGACACTGCTCCTCCCGCAAACATCATCACGTAGCCTGAAGTCGATCGCCTCGTGTCTACATCTCCAGCCATATCAGCGTCGGTATACCCAACCAGCTTCGGCTCATCACCACCAAAGGAAAGTCTCCAATCAGCAGTGCCCTGAAGATATCGTAGAATCCACTTGACCGCACTCCAATGTACCCTTCCAGGATTTGAAAGATACCTGCTTACCGTACCAACTGCATGAGCAATATCTGGCCTCGTACACACCATAGCATATATAAGGCTTCCCACAGCTGAAGCATATGGAACCCGCTCCATATTTTCCTTTTCGTCCTCGGTAGATGGACACTGCTCCTCAGTGAACTTAAAGTGAGCCGCGAGGGGGGAACTCACTTTCTTCGACCCGTCCATCCCGAAACGCTGAAGTACCCGGTGAATGTACTTCTTTTGGGACAAGTGTAGCAGCTTGGACTCTCTCTCTCGGCTGATCTCCATCCCAAGAATAGTCTTCGCTGTGCCCAAATCCTTCATAGAGAAGGCCGCGCCCAGCTGGCGCTTCAACTCCGCTATCCTAGTGGCATTCCGACCCACTAATAGCATATCATCAACATAGAGCAACAAAATGATGAAATCATCATCGACAAAATATCTCACAAATGCACAATGGTCCGACGTCGTCCGTGCATAACCATGCTCCCCCATAAACGACTCGAACTTTCTGTACCACTGCCTCGGAGCCTGCTTCAGACCATACAAGCTCTTCCTCAACCGGCAGACCAAATGTGACTTGCCCTTCTCACAGAATCCCTCCGACTGCTCCATGTATAACTCCTCCTCAAGATCACCGTGGAGGAACGCCGTCTTCACGTCTATCTGCTCGACCTCCAAGTCGAAACTGGCTGCTAATGCTAGCACCACCCGAGTAGACGAATGCTTGACGACAGGCGAAAAGATTTCATCATAATCCACGCCTTTCCGCTGACCGTAGCCCTTGACTACCAGCCTCGCTTTGTATCGAGGGCGAGTAGCATCATCCGTCTGCTTCACTCTGAACACCCATCGATTCTTCAAAGCCTTCTTGCCCTTTGGCAACCGCACCAGATCATAAGTGGAATTGGTTTGCAAGGAACTCATCTCCTCCTGCATAGCCACCATCCACTCCTGCCTGTGTTCGTCTTCCATAGCCTCTGCGAAACTTTCGGGCTCTCCCCCGTCAGTCAGTAGCACATACTCATCCGGCGAGTATCTCGTAGATGGTCGACGATCCCTGTTGCTCCTTCTCAGTGGAGCCACTAGTGCTGGCTGTATACCGACAGCCTTCTCCCCTTCAGGAACTGCCTCTCCGGCATGCTCATCCTCCTGAGGGACACCCTGACCACCATCAGCAGGCTGATGATCAAGGTTGGGAGCAACTCCATGTACCGGCTCCCCCATAACTGGATCCTCTGCGATGTCCTCTGGAAACTGCTCGAAGCGAAATGACTCTAACTCAGGCAATTCCTCAGCCTCAGAAGGCGTCTCGGAATCCTGAGTGTTGGTCATGGTCTGATCCTCGACGAACACCACGTCCCCGCTTCTGTAGAGCTTTCCTTCCACTGGGTCGTAGAGTCTATAGCCAAACTCATCCCGACCGTAGCCGACAAAGACGCATCGCCTCGTCTTCGGCTCAAGTTTGGTCCTCTCATCCTTCGATACATGCACGAAGGCTTTACAACCAAACGCCCGCAGGTGACTGTATGACGGCTCCTTGCCGTACCATACTTTGTCAGGCACAGCACCCTGCAAAGGAGCACTAGGAGACAAATTAATAATATAAGCAGCTTTGAGAAGAGCCTCACCCCAATAACTGCCCGGCAAGTTTGCTTCTGACAGCAAACACCGCACCCTCTCCATCAGTGTCCTGTTCATGCGCTCCGCTACACCATTGAGCTGAGGTGTCTTTGGCGGAGTCTTCTGGTGTCGTATCCCTTGCTCTCTGCAATACGCATCAAAGGGACCGATGTATTCGCCGCCATTGTCGGACCGAACACACAACAACTTCTTGCCCGTCTCCCTTTCAACGGAGGCCTGAAACTCCTTGAAAGTAGGCAGCACCTGATCCTTGGTCTTTAAGGCATAGACCCAAACCTTCCTGGAACAGTCATCAATAAAAGTCACAAAGTAAGAAGCACCACCAAGAGATTTTACCTTCATAGGACCGCAGACATCCGAGTGAATCAACTCGAGCAACGCCGGCTTCCTCGAACTTGGGTGACTCTGGAAAGACACCCTATTTTGCTTCCCAGCCAAACAGTGCGTGTATTTCTCCAACTTTGTAGACTTGAGCCCCGGAATCACTTTCCTGTTCACCAAGTAGCTCATCCCCTTCTCGCTGATATGGCCGAGCCGTCTGTGCCACAACTCGGTAGACGCGTCACTGACTGCGTTCACCTCCTGTGCCCCCTCTGCGCTCCCCTCCATATAGTAGAGACCGGACTTCTTGCTTCCTCTGGCAATCACCATCGAACCTCTGGAAAGCTTCCACTGACTATTTCCGAAGAGACTGAAGAATCCCTCGTCATCCAACCTTCCAACCGACACCAGGTTGAAACGGATATCAGGGACATGACGAACATCCTTGAGAACAAGAACCGCACCCGTCTTCGTTCTCAAATGCACATCTCCAATGGCAACCGCCTTCGACACATCTCCGTTGCCCATCTTCAACACGCCACAGTCGCCTGTCGTGTAAGTGGCAAACAGTGCCCTATTGTGAGATACATGTGCTGAAGCCCCTGAGTCCACCAGCCAAGAATTGTCATCGCAGGCGAGGTTAGTAATGACCTCATCACCTACGACGATCACATCGCCTCCATGCACCGAGGCCGCCGCTGTAGTGTTCTCTTCTTGCTTCCCCTTGTCGCCCTTCTTCTCCTTCTTCCAAGAGAAACAATTCCGCTTGATATGGCCCTTCTTACCGCAATGGTAACACTCTGAGTCCTCGTACCGACCCTTGGACTTCCCCCTGCTCTTGTCTCTGCCACCACCTGGACTCCTGCTTTTGTCCCTTCCGCGGCTCTCTGAAACAAGTGCCTCTGAGTGGTGGGATGTGGATGAAGTGCCCTGAGAACGTCTTCGCATCTCTTCATTCAACACCCCGCTCTTGGCAAACTCCAAACTGACCACGCCCTCTGGAGCAGAAGCGATCATAGATACTCGTATGGTCTCCCACGAGTCTGGCAAGGTACACAGCAGCCACAGTCCCTGAACTTCGTCGTCGAACTTGACTCCCATAGAAGATAGCTGGTCAACCACGCCCTGGAAATCACTCAAGTGATCCGTAATAGACGCCCCATCCTTGTACCGCAGACCCATCATCGTTCGGATCAGGAACAACTTGTTTACCCCGGTCTTCTTCGCATACAAGGATTCCAGCTTATCCCACAACGTCTTCGCGTGCTCAATATTGGCAACGTGGTTGTACATGTTCTCATCAACAAACTGCCGTATGTACCCACACACCTGTATGTGCTCGAACTTCCAGTCCTCCTCGGATTTATCACTGGGCCTCTCGGTTGCAAACACAGGTAGATGCAGCTTCTTGACAAATAGCAAATCCTTCATCTTGCTCCGCCAATAATGATAGTTTGTGCCATTAAGGTTCACCATGCGCACCGGCTTCGCGTCCATCTCTCCTCTCTGGTTCCTCTGTCAACTCCTGACATCCTTTGAACCCAAAGCTCTGATACCACTCTGTTGGGAAAGAAGCGCGGAAACCTTTCCCCAAACCGGAGAGTACCTGCGAGAGGACCGAGCAAACAACGCACGAACCCAAAAACAACCACACAAAAACAATCACGCAGACACAGAGAAATTTTGACGTGGAAACCCTTGCGGGAAAAACCACGGGACGATCGGAGTCCAACCCTGAGAAGCCTCCACTAATGGAATAGAAGAATTACACCCTCTACAAACTCCTCCCGATCCAAATCGGATCCCCACAACACTCAGAGACAAGAACAATGATCACAAGGCTAAGAAGAACGAGAACGACGAGTAGAGATTACCCGAAACACGATCTCCTTCGAAAACGACCTTCGATCCTCCGTCTTCTTCTCCGAAGTTGCAATGGCACTCTTGCCTCCTTCTCTCTCAAACTTGTGTTGTCCAATGCGATAATGCGATAATGAATTAGGGTTGAGAAAACTCAATATATCTCCCTAATCCCGCAACCAACCTGGACCGTTGGATTAAATCCAATGATGAAAACTCATCCTGAAATCCGCTTCAGCCCCCCGATACACAGAGTTCGGCCAGAACTCTGTGTGGGGCAACCAGCACCTACTGGCCAAACCCTGGAACAGCCAGACCGAGTTCGGCCCGAACTCGCCATGGGACCGAGTTCGGCCCGAACTCGGATCCCCTGCTTCCAGCAGCTCCAGCAGCAACAGCCGCAGCTCCACGTCTACTTCCCGAGCTTCTCCGACATCGGACGGCGCTCGTCGCACTCCGGGATCTTCTCCACATAGGTTGGGAACCCCACCCACTCCAACACATATGAACTCCGTATTATTGACTTTTGGATGTACCTCTATAAGAAGCTCGTATACTTTCATGTGCTTAAAACATCCACCCACTACACCAACCCATTGCCAATGATCTGCCTCGCACCCTGGGTCCACATAAGTCTTTTGAATAGCCTTACCGAACTGTCGGGCCACACCATGTCTTTCCGGTTACCAATCACCGTTGTACAATATACTACTGACCGGAACTCCTACCCGTGCTCTAGCCAGCACATACACCCCGCCTCTCTCCACCAAACTACCATGTTTTATCCGCGGATCGTACCATAAATCCGTTGAAGCTCTGTCCTTAATGACCCGCCCAAGGTGTAGTTTAATCTCCCTTCTGTTTTGTAGAATGGTTTTGAATGTAACTGATGCATTACTGCTATTATTTATCGCCCATAAGTTACCATCCTTTACATACTTATTATGCATACACTGAGCCCATAACGAGCTCCCTGATATAAATTTCCATGTCAGCCTCATCCCTGCTACTGCCCTCAGGGTTTGAAATGAACATAATCCCACTCCTCCTTCCTCCTTAGGCCGACACAGCATCTCCCACCGAATTGTGTGAATGCCCCCTCTCCATACAAAATTAGCACAAATATTTTCTATTTTTCGAATGGTTTTGTTGATAACATTATAGCATGGAGCCAGTATACAGCTATCCCCATTATCACCGACCTGGTCAGTTCGATCCAGCCTCCAAATGACAAGTTCTATGCGTACCACTCCTCCGTACGTCACTGGACATAGTATATCATACTCTGACAATTGGCATCCCTAGCATAATTGATACATAAGGGGATGCCCAAATATTTAACGGGAAACTCACCCCTCGATATACCAAGAATTTGAGCACATTCCGCTGGATTTGGACAATGTAAGTTAAAATATATGCAACTTTTATTATGATTTAACAGTAGGCCAGATAGCTCACCAAATTGTCGCGAAAGCAAATCCAGCTCTTCCAATCCTTTCTTCGATGGTTCCAAGAACACGAGTAAGTTGTCAGCATATATGAGATGCGAGACAATCGGCATCACCCACTTTTGTATTGGTACGATCCGCATCTGTGTCGCCGTCATCTCCATGAATAGAAGAAATACTCCATAATAATGGTAAACAAATGCGGAGATAGAGGATCTCCCTGTCTAATCCATCGATTGCTCTTGAAGAACCTGCAAGGAACCCCCTTCATGAGAATAGAAAAGGTTTGCGTTGATATACATTCGCGAACCATGTCAACCCATGCAGCATTAAATCCCATTGCGAGCACGATGTGACAGATGAACTCCCTATTAACCAAATCATATGCCTTCCGAAGATCCAGCTTCAAGCAAGCTCGCTTTCTGCTAGGTTTATTAAAATGTCGGACTAGCTCGTGCGCCAGCAGGCAGTTACCGGATATGGATCTGCCTTTTATAAAGGCAGCTTGATTCATTGAAATTAACCCCTGCTTTACTATCTCCATTCGCCTGCATATTAGATGAGTAATTAATTTATACAAAAAATTGCAGCATGAAATTGGTCGGTAGTCGATGAGTAACATCGCGCCCTCTTTCTTTGGAATGAGGGTTAGAAAGGTATGGCTCATCTCCTTTAAGAGACGACGATTCTGAAAGAAATCTCGCACCATATCCAGTACTTTGTATTTGGTGTCATCCCAATGTACTTTAAAAAACATACTACTAAATCCGTACGGGCCCGGAGCCTTATCTGGTCGGGTCTGCTTTTTTGACAATCTTATCAAGCTCTGCCATCTCCACTGTCGCTTGCGTCATATTATGCACTTCATCACTTGATTGCTCTTCCGCCAGCATCTTCTTATGGAGCGCCATGTTCCATCTCTTTAAGTCAGCCTTAACGAGCTTTAGTTTGTTAACCAATCTGAACTTGATGTTACCTCTGATGACCGCCCAAAGACTTTTTTGGACAGCCGCTTGGTACCCTTCCATATGACTCCATTTATTATTATACCGGATTGGACGTATGCGGGAACGGCTCGGAGACAAGAGATCTACGCTTAACGACGAGTGATCACTTATCTCCGCCGCGAGCCCCACCACCTTCTGATCCGGGAAAAGGCGAAACCACTCCTAGTTACCCAACGCCCTGTCCAACTGGCATGCCACCCTTCTTCTAGCCGTCTTATTGTTCCAAGTCCAGATGTGAGTTCGCTATAGTTGTTGCATACCTGATTGAAGAAGGAACGTATGAAACTCCTAAAATATAGCGTCTCGCACCTCCCTCCCCCTTACTTTCTTATGTCAAAGAGCATCACATTGAAATCTCCCATAAGTATTAATGACAATTTGTATTGTATTGTAGCTAGTGTACTCATCTGTATAATCTCCTTCCGTTGATCACACCTTCTCTTCATTTCATTGTGTCTGTAAAATGCCTCATAAAGGATTTGCACCCCACCTTTATTTCGAAACAGAATAACAACCAACTGCTCCGAGACATGAACAACTATTTCATCCCAATACCTACTATCCCACCGTACCCAAATACGAGCCATGTTACAAATCGACAGATTGTTCACCTGCTCCCAGTGCATTGGGGTCCGACGACTTAACATCCTATCTGTCTTGATCTTAGTCTCCAACAAGACGCAAATATTAAAGTTGCCTTTTCTCATGACATCATTAATTTCTTTCCATCGTCCTAGCGAGTATGCACCGCGTGCATTCCTTCATTAGTATTATAATTTTGAACTGCCAACCTACCCTCCTCCTCCCTGCTATCTACCTCTGCACCAACGAATGTCGCTCCTCCCTTGTCCCTTGATCCCTCTATACGCATACCACCTTCTTGTCGTTCCTCGCCCAAATCATCACCCAACTTGCACTCTTTTGGGGGATGCCCAAATTGTCTACATTGTGAACACACTTGCGGCACCCACTCATGCTCAACTTACTGCGTGAATACATCGCCTGATGGAACTTCATATTCGGTTTGGGATGGGAGATCTCTTCCAACATCAATTTCCACAAACACCCCGGCAAATCACATCACTGTACGTGATGTGGTTCTCTCATCAGCTTTAATCGGTCGCCCTACCAAACTATCAAGTTTCATCATCATTGGACCACTCCAGCAAAGGAGCGGGAGCTCGGGAAACCTAATCCAGATCGGAACCGAATGCAAAATCTCCCTTTCACATCTTATTTCCAGCATCCATGTCTTCATCATTATGAGCCTTACGTCATACGTCTAAGGCCAGTCTTGTATGACCCGCTCCATATCCTCATACAAGTCGAACCGAACAAAGTAAAACTCATTGCTATGCGAGAAGGAATCCATATTGGCTTTTGGATGCCATACACGCTCGGCATAAGCCTTTATGTGGGAATAAAATGGTCTGTTGCCTAACACGTACAGTATAATTCTATTATTCCAATATTCCCTGGTCTCCACACGATCTTCCTCCAAGAAGTAAGCTCGCACACCATTGGCCACCTGCCTTGGTTCCACAAAATGCATCCTTCCCTGTCTAGTTGGTGCTTCTGTGCGAACAAAGTTCGCACATGATCTTCCAATGGTTAAGATTAGATGACTTAAAGCACATCCAACGGTGCAAATAAGGGAGATGCATGGGGATGCAAAAATTGTGGGGATGCCTATCCTTCCTATATATATATATATATATATATATATATATATATATATATATATATATATATATATATATATATATATATATATATGAGGAAGGATCAAGATCCCCACACTTTTTGCATCCCCTGCATCCCCCTTATTTGCACCGTTGGATGGTGCTTTAAGTCATCTAATCTTAACCGCTGATTTACCAATGGTTAAGATTAGATGACTTAAAGCACATCCAACGGTGCAAATAAGGGGGATGCATGGGGATGCAAAAATTGTGGGGATGCCTATCCTTCCTCTCTCTCTCTCTCTATATATATATATATATATATATATATATATATATATTTCAAGATCCTTAATTCTATGGACCAAACGTGGCTCTAGGGTTCTGTTGCTGGGCTAGAAGCTTCAAGTTGGCTGGCATTCCTTGATTTGTTTTTCTTTTTGTTCTTTCCTAAACTAATCCTTGAAGTTCCTGTTTGATGACTCGTTCAACTAATATATATATATATATATATATATATATATATATATATATATATATATTGGAAGATAATTAGTTCATGGAATCGCTCCTGCTGGGATTCGAACTCCTACTGAGATTTACGTACCATCTCGTGCCACATCAAGCTATGTTCTGCAGTTGCCCGACCTTTAATGAAAGCCTCATGATTCTTGGAGATAAGACCTTGCATCACACCTTCTATACGATGACACATAAGATGTGTGATAATCTTGTAAAGCTAGTTGCAGCAAGATATGGGCCGAAAGTCCGTCAATGCTGAGGCTCCCTTCTTTTTCGGCACGAGTGTCAGAAAGGTGTGATTGAGTTCCTGTAAAAGTCTGTGGTGCGTAAAGAAGTCGCCAATAATTTCCACCACCGAATCCTTGAGCTCAGTCTAGTGGAGCTTGTAGAATTTACTAAGAAACCCATTCAGGCCCGGACTGGATTTGGTAATAGCATATTTATGGAGTCCAGTCTGAATTTGGTAATAGCATATTTATGGAGTCCAAATCTGATTAAATATTTGATTTAACTTGATTTGGATGTCCATAATTAGTGCTGGGCTATTTTAGATATAATAGGATTCTTATTTGAGGGTTTCATATTTAAGAGATCCCATTATAATCAAAAATAGGATGTTGATGGGCTATTTTAGGTATAGTAGGATTCTTATCTGAGGGCTTCCTATTTAAGAAATTCCATTATAACCTAAAATAGGTTTTTCTCATCATATATATGGGGTGAGGGTGGAGGCACAAAGCACAGCACAAAAGTGGAGATTCACAAAAGTGGAGATTCAAGGTGCTCGTCCACAGGAAATATAAGTGCACTTTGCTCTTAGGACTTCGTCATCCAAGACAAAAGGAAGAAGAGATCTAATAGAGAGGTCATCAACTTCGGTTAGGGAGATTGTTATGGGTTGGTGAGCGATTTCAATTGTAATCTTTCTTTTCTTCTTGAGTATGGTGAGGGGGTTGAACCTGTTAGGGTGTCACGATTCGATCCCAAATTGTTGGGTCGAATCGGATCATGTCCAGCCTGCACCGTTGTGAGACGGCGGCAGTAAGTTATTTCCACTTGCAGGTAATCTCAACAATAACTAAATATTTGACACAACTTTAATATTTCGAATATTTAAAAACTTTAATTTTTTCAACACAGAAAGATACAACTGATAATAAGATACAGAAATAAGATTGCAACTCCAACACAAAGAAAACTAAAAATAAACCACAACTATCTAGATAGTGTAACGCCCCGACCCGCAAGATGCCTTATGATGGATGTTGGTTCGATGAAGCCTTGTTGGACTTGGGATTATGCGAAGGATCGCTTGGAAGACTATGCGATCGAGGCAGGAATCATCCTATGAATGTGAGTAGTGTTGAACCCTTCTAAGATCCTTTAGCTTCACGCTTAAAATAAAGGATAGTGTGCTATGTTTCTTATTGTGTTGTTCAATAACACCTTGCATGGAATTCGAAAAAGATAATGAAAGATAATAATCACCTGAACGTAAACTGTTGTGGCTAAGTGAATTGTATACTTGTACGATGTTGCGATGAATTGCATGACAGGTGAAGGCAAAGTCCCAAATACTTGGGCAGTGAGTATATCGAGCTTTGGCTCAATGAATAGATGACATAACAGATGTTAAGACCCAAGAACTGGGCAGTGAGTATGCTTGAATTGCATTCGAATGAATGAATGCTAAACAGATGCTAAGTCCCAGGAATTGGACGGTGAGTACACTGAGTTAGTTGGAAAGATGTTTAGTATCAAAGATGTGGCATAAGGATTGGGTAACAACATTCTATTATCCTGTCGCCGATGTAGAATGTTGATTACGCCAAGACCCTGGATTGGGCAGATGATAATGTGAGCATTGGCTCAAGGCAAGATGGCTAGATGGCAAGTTGGCAATACGAATGAGAATGATAGTTTTGCTTAGTCTTTCTTATCATGCATTATATGTTTTCTTCTTAGATAAGTTGCATATAGTTGCATGGTCATGGACAACTTGTCGACAAGATGGTTTCTCGAACGGTATTCCTGGGCCATGGAACCCGGTTCGTCCTAGGGGAAACCAATGCTGAAGTAGTAGCAGTGCTGAAGTAGTAGCACGGTATACAGGACTTGCCGTGGGGCTAGCTACCTGCACTAGCAAGAGCGCTGTATACCAGTAAGACGGTCCAGGATGGCGTGTCGCCAGTGACCTTCATATAGATAGGTCAGGTGCTAACGATGTCTTATGCAGGCAGAGTAAGTTATTACTCAAATACAGGGAAGGATGTTGGCTTTTGGTAAGAATTACCTGAACGGTGATAATCATATTGAATCATGATATTGTTCCTAACAATGTCTTGTGCAGGCAGAGTAAGTATTATAAATGTACATGGATGGCTACACGACCGTGGGTAAGAATCACCAAAGGGTGATAACTGCATGCTTTAAATTATGTTGGCTATGAGATTTGCATGCTTTACTTCTTGTCAGCTATAACATGAAATTGACCCTAAGGCAACAAGAAAGACCACTGTTAATAATGTTCTGTAACATGATTACTTACTGCTGTCTTCTTAGGTGAGTTGGGCCAGCACCGCTCGCCAGTACATTGATGATGTACTGACCCACGTTGTGGGCAATATTACAGGTGTTTGCTTGGGGAAATCCTGTAAATCAGTGCTTGGCGTCGATGAATCGGATGGGTGTGCAGAAGCTCTTCTTGCAAGACGATGTCTTCTGCTATACGGGACATAATGTATGGAACAGTAGAACTCAGTTGTACCAGTGAGATTATAGCCATATTGGCAAGTTTATTGTAAAGAAGTTGGTATATTCAGTTGTAGCCTAAAGGGCAAGTGTATACATTCGGTCGGCTATTTAAGAGCCTTGTAAACAGTTGTAAACTCTGTTTTCCGCTGCAAGTCTTGTAATCCATTTTGATTATCAATAAAGAGATACATTCCTGTATAAATTGTATGACTCCAATTTATCTGCTTGGTTCCGCTGCGTTATCGATGTTTTCCGAGAATTACCAGGAACTGTAATGGTTTGCCTTGTACAAGTGCAATCTAGACTTGTACGACATCACGTCAGTGGCTTGTTTTCGATCCTCCGGGATCGGGGCGTGACATAATGGTATCAGAGCACGGCTTTACGTCCTTGGATTCCTATTTGATTTGTTTCGAATCAATGTTGCTACTAAGATGATTCTAGATTGCTTCCGCGATGATTCAAAGATTGCTTCCGCGATTATTCAAAAGTTGCTTCCACAGTGAATCAAAGTTGCTTCCGCGAATACTCAAAGTTGCTTCCGCGATGAAATCAAAGTTGCCTCTATGATGACTCATAGTGCTTCTGCGATTATTCTGTGTTGCTTCCAAACTATTCTAAGTTGTTCCCTTGACTGAAAGTCCGTTGATCATTCTAACCTCTCACTGGGTGTTTCATACAATAAGTCTAAATATGTAGGCTGTGATATGTGTGCCTTGTTGAATTTCTAAAAGATACCAAAAAGAATAACAATGATGCGATGCGATAATAAGTTTGTGATGTATGCTGGATATCTTATGTGTGGGATTCATTGAAGTCGATTGTTATGCAGCAATCGATCATGGGAGATGGCTTGGTATGTTGGAACAGAATGTGCATGGATTTCAGTGAATGGGAATCGACAGAATCTTGAGTCGATATTTGTGGTGAGCATATCCACTGCAGGATGGATTGTCCATATTGGACGTTGGTTTGACGCGAGGGAATATTGTGTCGGAATGGCTTGAGCTCTGGGTGGTATATTACATATACCCTCGTCATGATAAGATGTCCCTTGACCCTTGATGCGTTTATGATTTTGTGATTGCTTTACCTATAAGGTATTGGGTGGTATCGAATCGTAGCTGAACTCACGATTGATACATGACGGCTAGGAATGTCCCTTAATTTTTAAGTTGGATGACCCGTTGTGAGATTTTGATGTGTTCGGGTGAACCATCGCTAGACCTTGTCGGTTAGCATTATGTTGGGTAATAAGAGAATTGAGAATATGAAATGATTGCCTTGGTTGGAAAGAAAACAAATTTCAGATTCAGGCGAAGACTTGAATCAGTTGGGTAAGGAGGATGGTAGGCTTGGTAACGATAGTGTGGTGTTGCTATCGAATGATTTTGTGGGAATGACTATGGACCGAATATTGAACGACGTTGGAATTGAGTAAAAGAAATTGCATGCTGGACAACGACAAAATTGATGGTAATATTAGACGCTTATCGGGATGTTGCAAATGATTTAGAAAATACAATGAGTTGCATCAACGACCGAAAAGTTGGAAAATGAGATTGAGGAATAGATGATTTTAGCACGTGGTGCAGTGTGCTTGAAAGAAATTGATGTCCCGAATTAACAAGTTATGACCCTTGACTATTTTGAGGAATAAGGAATGAGTACTTGTCCCTTGATGCATGAAAGAGTAGATGTTCCTTATGAGAGTCGAATGGCTGGGATACAAATAAGTATCAAAGTGTAGCGATATGTAATAGACCCTGTTGGTTGATGATGTTGTAGCATGAATAACAAGTTTGGTGGAATATAAGAATTGTTGGATTATGACTTAGCTAATGAGTTATGTTATATCCACTAAGATGACCGATATGCGTATGCTAGATGATTGATGCCATAGAGATTGGATCGATGCATGAATAGTAAATATTCTTATGGAATCATAAGGAGATGATGCAAAAGGAATATTGATGGTTAACGTGAATTGCTAAGAGATGACCGTATTGGTGCTAGAAATTTATCAATGATACCTCGGAAGAAATATGATTATGTAGTCACCTTATTTTGTTGGTTAAGAAAGTACAGACCATATCGATGATGTAAGAATGAGGGAAATGAATATGTCGCGAAGAGATCGTAAGTGATAAACTATTGAGATAGCAATGTCGGATGATGACTCAGAATAGTTGACCCGATTGAATAGACAATTTGAGTACGATATGAGGATACAAGTCGGATTGAACAAGTGATGCTATGTCTATACAAGTGGAAATTGAAATCTTGGATACTCGATTGAGGAATTTTATATGATAGCTTCGAGATTGATCCATAGAATTGTGGGATAAAATTGTTGGATAGAATTGTCGGATAGATTTGGTCGGTTGCGGGTAAGTCTAGAATGAGACTTTGTTGGGTATGACCCGAGTATGAGTACGGGTAGAAAGACTTGACCCTAGAATGTCGGCTGGTTGCTTAGATTGTTGGCTGGTTGCCTAGTTTGTCGGCTGGTTGCCTAGTTTGTCGGCTGGTTGCCTAGATTATTGGCTCACTACAACAAATATGGCCTACAATAGCATGCGCTGAACGCTATATAAAGCCTTCTATAGCGTATTATGTCCGCTATAATTGCCCACGCTATAGTATGTCAAGACATGTGAACGCTATAACCTTATAGCGTTCTTGAATGCTGTAGATGGATTATAGCGTTCGTAGATGCTGTGGATGGTTTATAGCGTTTGCGAATGTTGTGGATTGTTTATAGCATTCGTGAATGCTGTAGATGGATTATAGCGTTCATGAATGCCGTAGATTGTTTATAGCGTTCGTGAATGCTGTAGATGGATTATAGTGTTCATGAATGCCAAAAGTTTTGGAAACGCTATTACAATTAGACGTTTTGAGTGCCATTACAGAATTTCTGCAAATATCACACACAATTAACCATAGAAATTCATGCTGAATCGCCAACTTTCATTTCGATCAATCAAGATACAGAAAAGGTTTGCCAAAACATGAATATTTTTCATTAAACAAGATGTACAAAAAGTAGTTGTCATTAGAACATTCAAGATGTACAAAATGTAGTTATCATTAAAGCATTCAAGATGTACAAAAAATAGTTGTACGCCTAGTAGGCCAAAATAAACTATTCCATTTCCATTTAAAAAATTCTCGATCGCCTCTTTCCTTCTAGCTATCCACAACCATCAAAAATTCACACGCCAACCTACACAAAATTGAGAAGAAAATACATTATTATATAAAAATGAGTTCACACAAGATCATGTATCCTGCAGATATCACGCAATACTAATGCTAACTCAAAATGCATGGTTGAGGACTGTCTAAAGAAATTGAAAGTTAAGCTAAACCTTCCGCAGGAAAGTTCTACAGAAACCAATCTTAAGAAAGTCCAACAAACTACAAATTACCTTTAAAGTAAACACAAAATTAGCATACAAGAGGGCATCACTTGGTTCAACAATAAGAGTTAAAATATTGCATCATGGAGCATGAAGACTTTTGTATTAGAAGCAGCCTCCCCAGCAAAATAGGGTAACACTATGCACATCTTAACCCTTTTCCCATCAAAATAGGATTGGCCAAATCAAGGCACTTTAGTGTTATATATTTCTAAGAAGTAAGAAGTACATCAAATGACAGAACAATAATATGCTACAACTAGGAAGGAAGAAAATCTAATTGTGAAAATTTTTGTCAAGTACAAAAAAGTTTAAAGTATTACGAAATAAAAAAATGAGGCATATTTGGAAACAAAAGTAAGATTAGGCTACTAAAAGTAAAAGGTCAAATAGCCACTCTAAGAAACAACAATATTATGCCACTACCCTGGAAAGAATAGTATTCTGAAAAGAAGATATGGGTACTCCCTGCTTTGGTTTAATAAACATCTAACAATATTTATAGTTGTAAGATGACAATCTAAGAATTTTTGTCCAAGCAAAACCAAAACTTGCCTCCATGGAGAAATGAGACAAACATTAAGTAATAGTGGTGATGCTTATGTTATGACAATTATAAAGAAGTAAGTGAAGGGCTAGATATAACCATGAAAGCATACCGTCAAGAAGTTGAAATCATATAGAAGTTTCAAGCTACACAAGAGATTCTGAAAGAATTAATAACATGTATTTCAGAACACGGACTAAATTTCCTTTTTCCTCGTCTTTAAGATGAAAGAAAAATGAACTAATTGATACTAAAAGAGAGATCGATAATGAATAACCAATACTATGCTCACCTTTGGCTCAGAGATTGGTGAAACAGGAAAGCCATTCATTGATGGTTTGCCATCATCTTCTGAGGAATAGTCTGAACAAAGGAAATGTTCTAATTTTTTTGCTTGTTCAATAGTCATAACCATACAAGTTGGATGAAACCTGCCGAATTTATAATAAGATACATAACAAAGTGAACAAACAATAAAACAAAATTTACCACAGTTATAGCAAGTATGAAAACATACAAGGGAACATAAATGTACAACTTCAAACTACAAGTAGTATCTGACAGAAATCTCACTGACTATTTGTTCTAAGATGAAGCTAGTATGAAAACATCAAAACATAAATCCACAACTTAAGCATTTGTCTCTCTAGCCTCAATACAAAATGTACATATGACATAGAAAGGCAGTGCTAACCAGTGCCCTAAGGGCACCTGTTAACCCTCGGTGATTACCAGTCTTTAGCATTGGATAACATGAAACTCAATAAATTATCTCTCTTCTCAACTAAGTTGCATGTGTCCCTAAAAGATAAGCATATGGTTTTTTTTACTAACTGAAACACTCTTAAATAGATGCTTAGTCCAGACTGATTTTTATTTCTAAAATCCTAATATATATTTAACAAACAAGTAAAATATATATAGTTTGTCATCATCTTCTAAGCTTTCTCACATCATAGCAGTGTATGGAGCATGAGAACTCTCCACAAGGATGTTGATCCATGCCTACATTTCAAGATGCAGCTCCCTCAATAACCAGATCCTCTATCTGCTTCATGTTTGTGATGATATGCAAGGAGAAAAAAGTGAATACATAACCTACAAACCATTATATATCCAGATACAATCCACCTAAGAATCAGTCCACCATGAAATGAAAATAAGTTACTGCCCCTCGTGAAATCACATATTGATCTAGCATTCTCTGATCAACAAATCTTCAATTTTGACAGGCAATACTTACTTGCTTCTAAAGTACAACATTTTAAAAAATAGCATGTACTGCAGGTTTTGAATATTGGCACTTCACCTTGTAAAGAATATAATGCACTTCTAAAGTACAAATTATTTCAAGGATTGTTAGAATGATGTAAAAGTGAGGTCCTAGGGTACATTTTCCTTAACATTTACAAATCATGAGTATTAAATAGTAAAAAAAAAGGCACACCTCAGCTTGTGTTGTAGGATCTTGACCATTCAATGCATGATGTTCAAAGTCACTTGTAGATCATTCCTTTTGAAATTGATTGATCCTGCAATAGTAACATATAATAAGTATGCAAGAACATATCCTTTGATTCAAGTTCAAGAGCTAAAGCATATCCTTATTCAGATGCTACAAGTATCTCTAGTTACATCCAAGAAATTTTATTCCTTTTTCCAACGTATAAATCTTTTTACATCAAAGAGTTACAATTATCGAAGAAAATTCATAATTTTTAATTTTCACCTAAGTTTTCAATCTTCTATGCTCTAGTTAGTTTCACTTAATAAGCTAACAGAAGAGATATCCAAGTATCATCTGAACTTGTTCCATAACAGAAGCTTAAACAAAGATTATTGTGAAGTTGTTTTCTATCACGTCAAAATAAATAAAATTGCATAAGATACTAATTTTAATCTACTCAAGCATTTCAACAAACATATTGTGTGTACAAAATAATGAGGGAGATGGAGATGTGCCTCCCCGCCCGAAATAATTACATCTCCATGTCCTGAATTTCCCGTAGCGGCACCAATAGATCCAACATCGATGATGACGACGTCCTCCTCGGGGACCTCGTCCTGTGGGACCCTCGGGATCGATCCGTTCCCCGAGTGTGGCGTGTCGACGGGATGGGGGCTGCGACCTAGGTGTCTCGAACACCTCTTCCTCCAATATAAAATTTTACAAAACCCTACAAATTTTCATACGGCAAACCTTCAGAAGTTCGAAAATTAGATTCAAAATCGCATCTTGCACCAAAAGACTTCATAAATTAGAGTAGCAATCGCTAAGAAATTGAACAAGACCCAAAAGATATTTGACGATTACAAGCTGACCTAGAAATGACGATTACAAGCTGACCTAGATATTTTTGTTGTAGTGATACGACCTTCAGAGGAGCCGAGGTTCCTAGTGGAGGACTTGAGGAAGTGGTGGAGGCGCTCGACGCCATCTTTATCTCCTTCGTGTCCTTCGCCCGCTCCATCTCCCGTGCTTCTTCCATTGTTGGAAGTGGAAAAAAAATAGGTTAGGGTTTACAACCGGACGGTGGTAGGAATAGATCCAAGGGGAGAGGGGAAGAGAAAGCGCATGAGGCAGAGGAGAGGAGGAGAGAGAGAGAGGGGATGGGGAGATCTCAGGGCTTGCAATTAGAAATAGAAATTTTTAGGAGGGAGTTTTTGATGGCCGCTGAAAAATCGAGAGGGAAATGAAAAAATGATCAGCTGAGCCTTTGACGGAAGTCCATTTTTATACAAACATATGATGTAAAAATGTTATAGATTCTACAGCGTTCATGAAACGCTATAGATAGATATTTTTATAGCACTGCAGAAAAAATGCTATTGTTGATAACATTCTATAGCGGGGACACTTGAACGCTATAGAAAAACTGCTATTGTAGGCCCTATTTCTTGTAGTGGCTGGTTGCATAGAATGTTGGTTGGTTGCCTAGAGTGTCGGTTGGTTGCCTAGAATGTTGGTTGGTTGCTTAAGTTTCAGATTTGGTTTGCTATGTTCTTCAGTTGTTCGTGTCGGGATTAAGTTCATAAGATTGGGGTGGCATCCCATGTTCCTAAGTTGGTCAGACCATAGAGTTGCCCTATGTTGAGAATTGGTTGCCTCTAAGATAAGAGATAAGTATGTCCCTGATAGCTACTCATCTCATATGGGTTAGCTGAATGTCTGGTTTAGCTTAGATTAGCTGACCGTAGAGACTTGATTGTATGCTAAGTTGACTATTGGAAAACCGTAGGATGTCCCAATTGATGTTGCGTGAGTATAGTCGGAATGAGTAAGATGTGTTGGAAGGTAGGCTTCGGAATGGAATGAATATTTGGGAAATTTGATGTTATAATGTTGGACGGGATAACAGATTATATTAGTTTTGAACTTGGTTGCCTTTGTTGAAATACTGGATATTGCTAAAGCTGGTTGGATTGGTTGATTAATATTGAGCTGTGTAAATTGATGGTAGTGCTTTGAGACAGTTGGGATAATTTTATTGATCGGATTAAAATCGAGGAAAATTGTAATGACGAAATGGGATAGTACATGTAGCCGAGATCGGCGAGAGCGAAGGTGAATAGGAATGGCCCTCGGGATTGATGTTGCTGGAATATGTTAGTTGCCTATGCGAGAGGATAATGTGTTGGCTTGATCAATACGAGAAAATGTTGGAGTACAACAAGAAATGTTGCTAGAGTGGAATTGTGGTACAATTTGAAGGATGGTACAATTTGGAAGATGGATCATGATCGAAAAATTTACAAGTTGCAAACAAAGTGTATGGATGCGAACGATGATGAGTACAAGATTTGATCGACGAGAATCGGGGTATTGAATTAAAATGTGGTTATGGGATTTATCAACTTTGGTGGCATGGATGACAATGAACTTGAAAGGAATACTTGATACATCTAAGTCAGAATGCTTTGGAAAATTTTGGATCGGTTGAGGAAAATTTATCGAGTTGGAATTGACAACATCTATTGTGTTATTAGTTGGTTGGGATATTGAATAAACAAGTGGGATTATACGAGATGCTCAAAAAGAATTACTGATGTTCGGAAGAGAAGTTACACCGTAGCTCGCTCGTTTTCTCTATCACTGAACTTGGCTGAAGTGCATGTATTACTGGGACGCCTAAAATATGTGTATGATTCCAACTAAGTGGTATGCTGAATTCAAACGAAGCCACGGGGATTATCATGTGCTAAGGATTTGCACGAGTGTTGGAGAAAAGATCAAAGATGGTAAACTATGTTGAATTAATTGGGATGCTGTAACGAGATGGTACATTACTTGAAATCAATCGAGAGATTGCGGAGAAATATTAAGTGGTACAAGTTGATCGTTGAGAAGTTTCATGAAAAGTTGGTTGAAGTTTTGAGGATGAGTTTTGTTTTAAGTTTCGAGGACGAAACTTTTTCTGGGTGGTATATATTGTAACGCCCCGACCCGCAAGATGCCTTATGATGGATGGTTGGTTCGATGAAGCCTTGTTGGACTTGGGATTATGTGAAGGATCGCTTGGAAGACTATGCGATCGAGGCAGGAATCGTCCTATGAATGTGAGTAGTGTTGAACCCTTCTAAGATCCTTTAGCTTCACGCTTAAAATAAAGGATAGTGTGCTATGTTTCTTATTGTGTTGTTCAATAACACCTTGCATGAAATTCGGAAAAAATAATGAAAGATAATAATCACCTGAACGTAAACTGTTGTGGCTAAGTGAATTGTATACTTGTACGATGTTACGATGAATTGCATGACAGGTGAAGGCAAAGTCCCAAATACTTGGGCAGTAAGTATATCGAGCTTTGGCTCAATGAATAGATGGCAGAACAGATGTTAAGACCCAAGAACTGGGCAGTGAGTATGCTTGAATTGCATTCGAATGAATGAATGCTAAACAGATGCTAAGTCCCAGGAATTGGACGGTGAGTACACTGAGTTGGTTGGAAAGATGTTTAGTATCAAAGATGTGGCATAAGGATTGGGTAACAACATTCTATTATCCTGTCGCCGATGTAGAATGTTGATTATGCCAAGACCCTGGATTGGGCAGATGATAATGTGAGCATTGGCTCAAGGCAAGATGGCTAGATGGCAATACGAATGAGAATGATGGTTTTGCTTAGTTTTCCTTATTATGCATTATATATTTTCTTCTTAGATAAGTTGCATATAGTTGCATGGTCATGGACAACTTGTCGACAAGGTGGTTTCTCGAACGGCATTCCTGGGCCCTGGAACCCGGTTCGTCCTAGGGGAAACCAATGCTGAAGTAGTAGCAGTGCTGAAGTAGTAGCACGGTATACAGGTCTTGCCGTAGGGCTAGCTACCTGCACTGGCAAGGGCGCTGCATACCAGTAAGACGGTCCAGGATGGCGTGTCGCCAGTGACCTTCATATAGATAGGTCAGGTGCTAACGATGTCTTATGCAGGCAGAGTAAGTTATTACTCAAATACAGGAAAGGATGTTGGCTTTTGGTAAGAATCACCTGAACGGTGATAATCATATTGAATCATGATATTGTTCCTAACAATGTCTTGTGCAGGCAGAGTAAGTATTATAAATGTACAGGGATGGCTACACGACCGTGGGTAAGAATCACCAAAGGGTGATAACTGCATGCTTTAAATTTTGTTGGCTATGAGATTTGCATGCTTTACTTCTTGTCGGCTATAACATGAAATTGACCCTAAGGCAACAAGAAAGACCACTGTTAATAATGTTCTGTAACATGATTACTTAGTGCTGTCTTCGTAGGTGAGTTGGGCCAGCACCGCTCGCCAGTAGATTGATGATGTACTGACCCACATTGTGGGTAATATTACAGGTGTTTGCTTGGAGAAATCCTGTGAATCAGTGCTTGGCGTCGATGAATCGGATGGGTGTGCAGAAGCTCTTCTTGCAAGACGATGTCTTCTGCTATACGGGACATAATGTATGGAACAGTGAAACTCAGTTGTACCAGTGAGATTGTAGCCATATTGGCAAGTTCATTGTAAAGAAGTCGGTATATTCAGTTGTAGCCTAATGGGCAAGTGTATACATTCGGTCGGCTATTTAAGAGCCTTGTAAACAGTTGTAAACTCTGTTTTCCGCTGCAAGTCTTGTAATCCATTTTGAATATCAATAAAGAGATACATTCCTGTATAAATTGTATGACTTCAATTTATCTGCTTGGTTCCGCTGCGTTATCGATGTTTTTCGAGAATTACCAGGAACTGTAATGGTTTGCCTTGTACAAGTGCAATCTAGACTTGTACGACATCACGCCCAGTGGCTTGTTTTCGATCCTCCGGGATCGGGGCGTGACAGATAGCCTGTTCATCACCCTCGGGATCAACATCCTCCAAGTGGGACTCTGAAAGTATCGCAGGGTAGAGCACCAGATCATAATAGCTATTATACAATACCTCAGCCTCATCAATGCTACCTATTGGGGGTAGGGAATCCAATCAGAAAAAGAGCAAAGTACAATTATAAAAATTTAACAATTCAAATAATAATAGAAATTTGCAATATTAAATAGTTTTAAAATATTTGAACAATATTTTCCAACAATTGAAAACAATATGATTTGAATAGGTAATGTATATGACCGGCTTGGGTTGTACAATGTATCCTAGTGATACGATACGGCTTATCCCCGTGTGTAAGAGGGGTAAGCTCGCACAATCAATGCAATATGAAGGTATTGGTCATAAAACACTACACTACTCCCCCAATATCCCACAATCAATAACAATCAATACTCTAGGAGAGGGTTCTGTGTTACAATGTAGTTTAAGCATGCAATATAACAATTACAAATTAAATTGCCAAATAAACATAACCGTACTTGCCTTGGTTTATAACTGGATTGGAAGTCGGTACCGGGGAAGTCAAACTCGTCCTCGAAATCCTACAGTTAAGAATCCTGACTTAGCATCATAAATGAACCATATCTAGGTGTGCTAGTTGCAATCTCTAAAAGAAGATCCTAATCAAGTTTTAAGTTTGTTAAAAATCTTTCCACCGGAACACGTTATCGTCGCGAGCTACAATCAATATCAACTAGCGAAGAAAAAGTCAATTTAACATTTATTGGAAAAAATAGAATTTCCAAGTTAATTGGCAAAACTTTGTATTTTTTTGGTAACATATATATAAAATTAGGTTTTCATTTTAATGAAAAATAATAAATTTGTTAAATTACAAAATTACTTAATGTGAGAAAAACTTATTAATTTTCTATATAAAAATATATATTCATTTTTTCAACATTCTACGCGTTTAACGACAAGTCAACAACCCAGAAAAATAAAGAAAAGAATCTACGCTACACAATACAGGGTCGCAGAAAAGAATTAGAAAACTGGGCTTATGCCCTTATAACTTATTTACATAAAATAATTTAAATATTGATGTTGAGCTCTAAATGCCGGGAAGCGGTCCATTCAGCAGGCCGAGGCCCTGCACTCGAATATGAAAATACCCAGTAATAATTTTATAAAATATAAAAAATATAGGGTAAGTCTCAGACTTGGTCTTAATATCACATTGCAATTAGCTTATGCCTCAACGTCCGAAAATGTCGGTTTCGTTTGCATTTCTCTAGGGCCCATGGACCGATGCGGTCGTCGCCCAAAAATATTATCCGAAAACCAAACAATACAAAACTGTCAAAGGACCATAGTCTCAGGAAATAAACCAAAAAGGTTTTCAAAATATTTTTAGAAAAAATCGGATAGTATCCGCTTTGTAACTAGGACAACCCAGCCAAATTTGGCGATACAAAAATATCCAGAAATAGTTATATATATAAACTTCCAACCACTCCAAACTCCGACCAATTACCATAATACGCATAGACACTAACCCGAAATATCATAACTATACAAGGGAAAACGCCACAGAAATAAGATCCAAAACTAACTCGGAAAGTCCAAAAAACTACAGAACCGTTCCAATTAGCCAAGGCTAAGAAGAACGTTCACAAAACCTAAGCAAATAACCACAGAAAAATCCACGCTAGAAATAGCTAGGTCACAGGACAATTCGAAGGGAGTTCGGAAAGTCTGAACCACAACCGTAACGAATCAAATCGATTCCCATAGCGGAATCGAGACCGAATCATCATCGACACACAACCCAAAGGGACACGAGGACACGAAAAATATACCTCGGGTGCTCGGCTAGAGCTCTCAGATTTAAAATTGGAGAAAACGAAATCCTGCGAACTCGAAAAAATCCCAAAACACACGGACAGCGGAATCGGTGCCACGTGAAACCGAAACAGTAGATCGGGACAGCAAGCCGGGCACAGGAACAGTGGATCGGGAACGGCAGGGTGTCGACGGCATCGGGGCAGATGCGGACAGGGGCTCGGAGCCGGAGGGGCGCGCGAAGGGGCGGGGCTCGGTGGCCAGCGGTCGCCCTGGGCCGCGGGGATAGCGGCGGCAGGGGTCGCCGGTCGGGGAGTATCGGCGCCGGAAAGAAGTTTGGGGGTTAGGGATTTGGGAGTGGTGATGATGGAGAGGGATGGAGAGTGGATAAGGAGAGGAGGGTTTAAATAGGAGAAGAGATTGGGGGTTACGGGAGTTACCGGAATGAAGAGTCGCCGGAGTTACGGGAGGGGAGAGGCTCGAGCGTTCGGGAAGGGAAAATGAGAGGTCAGTTATGAACGAGAGGAAATCTCCAGAATGAGTGAAAGAGAGAGAGCGAGAGAGTTGTTTGGAAAAGAAAGAAAATTTCTTTCCTTTAGAAAGGAAGTAATATATATAAATATATATATAAAGGATTGAAAGTTGGTTTCGAAACAAATCGAGATTGGGTTCGGTTCGAACACGGGAACAGGACGGGTCCAGCCAGTCAATCAAAAATCAAGGATTAATTTTTTTAAAAATATAATTTTCTTAACTAACTAATAATAATATCAATAATAATTATAATAATATCAATCTAATCTTAACTAAAATGCACTAATGAAAACCAAAATCTAATATCGACCAAAAATGCAGTAAAATCTAATAATCCAGATAAATTCCGAAATTGCGGGTTTCACAACCTTTCCTTCTTAGGAAATTTCGTCCTTGAAATTAAAGACAGGGTTATGAGTTACCTCAGGCTTCAAACAGATACGGATACTGCTCCTGCATCTCATTTTCTCGCTCCCAGGTAGCCTCACCTAGAGAATTGTTCTGCCACATAACTCTGACTATGGGCGTCACAGAGTTCCTGGTTTTTTTTCTCTCCTCTGTCTAATATCGCCACTGGCTTCTCTGGCACTGTGAGGCTGGGTCCAATTTCTAGCTCCGAATAGTCCAAGATGTAGCTCGGGTCCGGAATGTAGCGCCTGAGCTGTGAAACGTGGAAGACGTTGTGCACACCTTCAAGATTAGCTGGTAGAACTAATTGGTACGCTACTTCTCCGACTCGGCTCAAAACTTCGAATGGGCCGATGTATCTGGGACTAAGCTTTTCTGCTCTGCCGAATCTGATAGTTCATCTGGTAGGGAAAATCTTGACGAAGACACTATGTCTTGCATCGAACACCAGCGATCGTCGGCTGCTATCGGCCCAATGCTTCTGTCTGTCCTGAGCAATCTTGAGCTTGTCTCTGATCATTTTTACCTTCTCTGCTGCATTGATCACCATCTCCAGTCCAAGCAATACTCTTTCTCCTACGTCCTCCCAAGCAAGTGGAGTGCGACAATGACGTCCATAGAGTACCTCGAACAGAGTCATACCGATACTAGCTTGGTAGTTATTATTGTAGGAGAACTCTACCAAGTGCAAGTGGTCTTTCCAAGACCCTCCAAATTCCAAGACGCAAGATCTAAGCATGTCTTCTAGCGTCTGGATGGTTCTCTCCGATTGTCTGTCAGTCTGGGGATGGTAGGCGATGCTGAACTTCAGTTGTGTTCCAAAACTGTCATTCAAGCTCTTCTAGAAGTGAGAGGTGAATCTGGTATCTCTTTCAGATACGATACTTACTGGAACTCCATGAATCCGGTAGATGTGCTGCATGTACAGTGATGCTAAATTCTCGGTGGATAGACCAACCATGAAGGGAATAAAGTGAGCTGACTTCGTCAGTCGGTCCACAATAACCCAAATGGCATCCTTCCCTCCTTGGGATCGAGGCAGTCCTGACACAAAGTCCATTTTTATGTGTTCCCATTTCCACTCCGGGATGTCTAGTGGCTGCAATAGTCCTGCTGGTCTCTGTCTGCTAGCATTTACTTGCTGACAAATTAAGTATCTAGCCACATACCTGGATACATCCTTCTTCATTCCGTACCACCATACTACAGTAGCATATCCTGATACATTTTGTTAGCTCCTGGATGTATGGAATAATGCGACTGATGTGCTTCTTGCATCAGCTCATTCCTCAGTTCGCCAACTGGTACGCAAAGCCTCGTACCGTGCCTCAGTGCTCCGTCACTAGCGATTGAGAATCATTCAAGTGTTCCTGCCAGCACTTGATCTCTGAGTTTGCAGAGTGTCTCGTCTTGGAATTTTGTCTCCTTGACTCTGTCCATCAGACTTGAACGCACTTGCAACTGCATCATTGATGAATCAGCCCCTGGTACAATTGCTTCTCTTCCAAGTTTCTTCATTTCCCCTTCAGGCAATATAATCTCCAGTCCAAGCTTCTCTATGTCTTCCAGCAAATGCCGCTCCTTGGTCAAGAACATTGCCATCGGGTATTGACTAAGTACATCTGCAACAACATTAGTCTTACCCGGATGGTACTGCAGGTCGATGTGGAAATCTTTCATCAGCTCCAGCCATCGCCTCTATCGCATGTTCAGCTCCTTCTGAGTGAAAATATATCTAAGACTTTTGTGGTCTGTAAATATTTCCACTCTCTTTCCATAAAGGTAGTGCTTCCACAACTTCAAAGCAAATATAACCGCTGCAAGCTCCAAATCATGTGTGGGATAGTTCTTTTCATGAGTCCAAATTGCCTAGATGCGTAAGAAATTACTTTTCCGTGTTGTTGAAGAACACAACCCAATCCTTTACCAGAAGCATTACAGTAAATTGAGAAACCGCCAGTACCTGCGGATAGCGCAAGTATCGGCACCGTTGTAAGTCTCTTCTTCGGTTCCTCAAATGCTGACTGGCAAGCTTCAGTCCACACAAATTCTTTATTCTTTCTTGTAAGTTTCATCATTGGCTCAAAAATCCTGGCGAAGTCCTTCACAAATTTCCGGTAGTAGCCAGCTAAGCCCAAGAAACTTCTGATTTCTGCAACTAAACTTGGTGTAGTCCACTTCTCAATAGCAGCTATCTTCTTTGGATCCACCGAAATTCCTTCTCCTGTGACAACATGGCCTAGAAAATCCACCTTATCTAAAAAGAATTCACATTTAGATAGCTTACCATAGAGCTTCTCCTTCCTTAAGATTCCCAGAACTTTCCTCAGATGCTCTTCATGTTTTTCTTCGGTCTTCGAGTAGATCAGAATTTCATCGATAAAGAAAACAACAAACTGATCCAGTTATCCATGGAAGACCTTGCTCATGAGGTTCATGAATACCGCAGGGATATTCGTCAATCCAAACGGCATGACCAAAAATTTATATTGTCCATATTTGGTGTTGAACGTCGTCTTTGGAATATCCTTCTTCCTGACCTTGATTTGATGGTAGCCAGATCTGAGATCTATCTTCGAGAATACTTTAGCTCTACTTAGTTGATCAAACAGGTCATCGATCCGGGGCAGAGGGTATTTATTCTTGAAGGTGATGTTGTTCAGCACCCGGTAGTCGATGCACATCCGTACAGTTCCGTCCTTCTTGGGCACGAACAAAACTGGGGCTCCCCAGGGTGAAGCTCCATCTCGGATAAATTCTTGGGCCTTCAGCTCATCAATCTGGTCCTTTATCTCCTTAGTCTTATTGTGGTTGACTCTGTAGCATCCTCAAAAAATAGAAGAAGAGCCGAGAACTAGATCAATGATAAATTCTACATCTCGATCTGGGGGCAATCCTGAAAGACTATCAGGGAAGACGTCCATGAATTCCACTATGCTAGGATGAGGAGGCCTGGGTTCTTCGGTGATAGAGGAGTAGATAACACTCTCCATATCCTACGAAGTTCGAGAGATTTCAAACTCCAGTTCTTCCGGTGGGCTGAAGACTACACATCCTCTGTGACAATCTATCAGCGCATGCTGCTTACTTAGCCAGTTCATCCCTAGGACTACATCATAGTTGGGTAAGGGCATCACAAGTAAGGGTGCTAAGAATTTGCGGCCTGAGATAGTTATGGGACTGTTACAGGTCTCGGTGATGGGTATGGGTCCACCACCGGTCATAACTCTACATATCATCTTGCTAAACACCGTAACTAGGTGGTGTGCAGAAATAAACTTTGATGATATAAAACTGTGTGATGCACCCAAATCAAATAATGCTAAAGCAGGATGTGAATGCACATAAATAGAACCTGTGATGACATCAGCGATGGGTTCCTGCTCTGGCTCTTGCTCGCCTACTGTTAGGGCAAAGGCTCGCCCAGTCTTTTGTTGGTGTTGCCCAAACTGTTGTTGCTGAGTGGGTAGGGGAGCCTTCTGCTGTGTTGTTCCGGTTCGGTTGAATGCCGTAGGGCAGTCCCTCACTTGGTGGGTGGCAGACCCACAAACTAGCTACACAGTATCCTAGTCTTTTCCTGCAGATGTTCGCCTGATGTCCTGGCCTCTTACAGAAATTGCAGACAGGGAGTTGCTTCTGAGGTGCTCTGTCATTGGTCCTCGTCTGATGGTGCGGTTGCTGGTAGTGAGAAGGCCTGTTGTTGTTGTGGTTGTTGACGTTAGGCCTCTTTTGGTTACCCTGGAAGTTGCTAGTTCCAGAATACTCCCTCTTTGTACGAGTAGGCTGACTCTTCTCTATATCCTAACCTCGTATTAGAATCCTCTCGTACGTCTTGGCGTCACCTGCGATCACAAGGGTACGAATCTCTTTCCTCAGTCCAAATCTAAATCTTTCAGCACGATCTGCGGGGTCAGCAACCAAGTTCTTTATAAAGCGACTAAGTTGGCCGAACTCTGCCGCATATTCACCGTCATGTTACCTTGCTTCAGATTCTGGAACTGTCTTTCCATCTTTTGCAACTCTGATGTTGGGAAGAACTTCCTGCGAAACAACCTCTTGAAGGTGTTCCAGTCAAGCTGCCTGTCCTGGAGTCGGGGTTCATTTCGATACTAGGTGCTTGCTATATCTAGCAGTTGGAGTCCAACAGCTTCGACCTGGAGGTCATCTGGAAGTTGAGCGACACTGAGGAGACGCTCCATGCTGTCGAGCCATTCATCGGCATAGATGATTCCCTCGGTTCCCTTGAAGGGTCGAGGTCCCAGCTTCTTGAATTTCTTTATATCGCCGGCTTGAGCAGGCCTTGGTTCTGATTGGACTGCTTCTGCTCTCTCGAGGGCAGCCATAGCCACGTTGTGGGCATTCTCCATGCCTTCTCTCATAATCATAGTCTGTTCGCGATGAGCTTCAGCTTGGGTTCTCTGGGCCTCAAGCACTCCTTGTAGCAGGCCTACGAGGTCCGTGGGGTCTACGGGCACTGGTGGGGCAGCTGGATCGGGCACTACCGCAGGAGACTGCAGCTTAGTCCGGGAAGATGTAGGATCTGTCACCGGAGTTGTTGGAGTGTAAACTCTACGGGGTGCTGGTGCATTATGGGGACGATCGGTCAGCTGCCGAGGTGTAGCATCCGGACTTGCTTAGGGAGATGGGGTGTGATCGGGTGATCACACCCCATCGCCAGCAGTGGTGGTCTTGTCTGTGGCCATACTCTGGAAGGTTTAGGATGCAAAACATAAGCAATGTAGCATACCAGTCTATAACAAACAAAAATATTTATTTATAATATATTTCGGTCCTATGTTGTGACAAATTAATGTTCTAGTGTTCTAATTGTTTCTAGATATGTTCACCTAAGTTGTTGATAAGACCTTCATGGGCCACCACTAAAAATATGTCACGACCCGATCCCAAATTATTGGGTGGAATCGGATTATGCCAAGCCTGCACCATTGTGAGATGGCGACAGTAGGCTGTTTCTACTTGCAGGTAATCTCAACAACTAAACATTTGTCACAACTTTAATATTTTGAATATTTAAAAACTTTAATTTGTCCAACACAGAAAGATACAACTGATAATAAGATACAGAAATAAGATTGCAACTCCAACATAAAGAAAACTAGAAATAAACCACAACTATCTAGATAGCCGGCTCATCAGCCTCAGGATCAACATCCTCCAAGTGGGACTCTGGAAGTATCGCATGGGTAGAGCACCGGATCATAATAGCTATTATACAATAGCTCAGCCTCATCAATGTTACCTATTGGGGGTGGGGAATCCAGTTAGAAAAAGAGCAAAGTACAATTATGAAAATTTAACAATTCAAATAATAATGAAAATTTGCAATCTTAAACAGTTTTAAAATATTTGAACAATATTTTCCAACAATTGAAAACAATGTCATTTGAATAGGTAATGTATATGACCGGCATGGGTTGTACAATAGTATCCTAGTGATACGATACGGCTTATCCCCGTGTGTAAGAGGGGTAAGCTCACACAATCAATGCAATATGAAGGTAGTGGTCATAAACACTACACTATTCCCCCAATATCCCACAATCAATAACAATCAATACTCTAGGAGAGAGTTCCGTGTTACAAAATAGTTTAAGCATGCAATATAACAATTACTAATTAAATTGCCAAATAAACATAACCGTACTTGCCTTGGTTTATGACTGGATTGGAAGTCGGTACCAGGGAAGTCAAACTCGTCCTCGAAATCCTACAGTTGAGAATCCTGACTTAGCAACATAAATGAACCATATCTAGGTGTGCTAGTTGCAATCTCTAAAAGAAGATCCGAATCAAGTTTTAAGTTTGTTAAAAATTATTCTACCGGAACACGTTATCTTCGCGAGCTACAATTAATATCAATTAGCGAAGAGAAGTCAATTTAACATTTATTGGGAAAAATAGAATTTCCAAGTTAATTGGCAAAACTTTGTATTTTTTGTAACATATATATAAAATTAGGTTTTCTTTTTAATGAAAAATAATGAATTTGTTAAATTACAAAATTACTTAAAGTGAGAATTTTTTTTTAATTTTCTATATAAAAATAGATATTCATTTTTTTAATATTCTACGCGTTTAACAACCAAGTCAACAACCCAGAAAAATAAAGAAAAGAATCTACGCTTCACAATACAGGGTCACAGAAAAGAATTAGAAAACTGGGCTCACGCCCTTACAACTTATTTACATAAATTAATTTAAATATTGCTGTTGAGCTCTGAACGCCGGAAAGCGGTCCATTCAGCAGGCCGAGGCCTTGCACTCGAATATGAAAATACCCAGTAACAATTTCTAATAATTTTATAAAATATAAAAATATGTGGTAAGTCTCAGACTTGGTCTTAATATCACATTGCAATTAGCATGTGCCTCAACATCCGAAAATGTCGGTTTCGTTTGCATTTCGCTAGGGCCCATTGACCAATACGGTCGACGCCCAAAAATATTATCCGAAAACCAAACAGTACAAAATTGTCAAAGGACCATAGCCAAACTCAGGAAATAAACCAAAATGGTTTTCAAAATATTTTTAGAAAAAATCGAGCAGTATCCCCTTTGTAACTAGGACAACCCAGCCAAATAAATATCCAGAAATAGTTATATATATAAACTTCCAACCACTCCAAACTCCGACCAATTACCATAATACGCATAGCCACCAACCAAAAATATCATAACTATACCAGGGAAAATGCCACAGAAATAAGATCCAAAACTAACTCCGAAAGTCCGAAAAACTACAGAACCATTCCAATTAGCCAAGGCTAAGAAGAACATTCACAAAACCTAAGCAAATATCCACAGAAAAACACAAGCTAGAAATAGCTAGGTCACAGGACAATTCGAAAGGAGTTCGAAAAGTCCGAACCACAACCGTAACGAATCAAATCGATTCCCATAGCGGAATCGAGACCGAATCATCATCGACACACAACCCAAAGGGACACGAGGACACGAAAAATATACCTCATGTAACGCCCCAGTCCCAAAATACGTAGGACTAGGAGCATAGACATGCCAACCATATAATAAATATACGTAAGCAGTAAAATGCAGTAGAAATAACTAATCTCATCCACACAAAAATAAATGAATAAAAGGTATCATATAATGATAATGAATAGTCTTGATACAATATGTTGGGCGGAGACAAATCCACTACCAACAAGTAATTAGGAAAAATACATGGAAAATGAAATGAGTTTGGCGGGCGAAGCGAAGACGATCAAAGTGCAATCATCCTCGAAGGAATAGTGACGATCATGGCCACGGCTAGAATACCTGTGAAATATAAGAACATACACCTAGCGAGATAACCTGATCCTCAGAGTGACGTAACAAGATACATTAAACATGCCATATAAATACTGAATATAAAATATGCCACAATCAAAGAAAGTGACAGGACATAAATAAGGTAAACTAACCGTACTAAAGTGATCATGCAGTTAAGAAACAATCCTTCGACGCATGAGCCCCGACTGTAAATGGGATCGGCATAGTCCCCATATAGGGTACCAGTGGCCTACGTCCGAAAAACGTCAGAGGGCATCATGTACAAGGGGCTACGTCCATAACGCTCTAGAAAACGTCAGAAGGCATCTGGATCCTGCGTCTCCGGAGGATCGCACATGTAATAAGGAAAGTGCAAAGAAGCCCATACGTCAGGTAATGTTCTCCCCACCCAATGCACCTATCATGTCGTATCCACGACCATGTAACACTACTAACCATCAAGTCTTCTAACATACAACTATTGACAGTTAGACCTAACGCACGTCCTATACGCATTAGTGATCAGCCAACACGCAAGTCCGGATGCTATATGCTACTCACAACTCACACATCTCGTGGCACATCAGTATCAAAGTTTATGTCATACACTAAACTAGTGGTAGTCCCTTAACTCTAGTTACATATGCAATCAAAGGATATTAATAAAATACAGCTAATATCACTGAGCAGGCACTAGGTCAGGAACTGTAATAATGGTACAGTTAAAAGAAATGAAAATAAATATACAGTGATATGCAATAAATAAAATGCAGACAATTTATAAACAGTAAAATTATGGCAAGGTATCTTGCCTGGTGAGTCGCCTGGTGTGGTGCGATGATCCGTCAAGTCTTGTGGTCCAGTAGCCATGTTTGTGGTGCAAGGTTCCGAATTTGCCGAAGAATAGAAAGGCGCGGTCAGTCGTGATCAGAGATGATATTTGAGGAGAATTTGAGGAGGGTAGATACATATATTAATTTTAGATGACAAGTATAATATTAGAAACTAGATTTCTTTTTAGTCAAAATATATTTAGACTAATACTTAAAAATTATTTTTAGGCAAGTTTGTGAAAATAGGATTTCTAGTTAAAAACTATATTATTATTAGTACAATAATTAGTTGAATAATCTAGATATCAAGATATAATTTGGTAAAAATTTATTTTTATAAATCAAAATATTTTTAGAAATAAAAAATATCTACGAAAATAATTTTGGGCAAAAACAATATCATATGAAAATCTAACCTTATATTTTAGGATTTTAAAAAAACTAACTAGATATGCGAATATTATAGTTTTTAAAATATAATTTGATATTGGTAACCCAAATAGTGTAAACAAAATATATCCATAATATTATGCCCATTTTAGTAGTAAAATACTAATAATATTAGTATTAATAATAATTATAATACTTTTTAAATTAATATATAATACATGTAAACAAACCACTATTTGAAAGATACTTATAATAATTATAATAATAATAACAATAATAATAAAAATAATAATAATAATAATAATAATAATAATAATGATAATAATAATAATAATAAACTTACTAATAATATATAAGCAAACTTCACCGCTCATTTCGAACCCCCCTCCAAAAATTTGACATGATAGAGGGAGAGAAAAGAGGACTTACAGAGGGGCTCGGTGCCGGCGCTCCGGCCTGGGCGCAGCGGCGATGGCCCAGCTGCGGAGGATCGCGAAGGCGGCGGCGGTATCTCGCGGACGCTGGAAAGCAGCGTGGGGGAGGCGCCGACAGTTGCCTCGAGAACAGGGACGGAGCCCGATCGACGCAGTGGGGGACGAGTGGTGGCGCCGGTGGTACGCGGCTCGTCGGAGGCTGGGTAGGCATGGCGACCACTTCGACGACGCGAAGCTCGTCGTGGCAAGACGGGGCGGTCGTCGCAGAGGCGGGAAGAGGACGCGGCGGCAGTACCGGCGGAATCGACGACGGGCACCGGCGATGGTGCTGCGCCGTCTGGCGTGGAGGTTGGCCCCAGCACGCGCGAAGAGGTGCTGCCTGCCACGAGAACGGGTGGAGGCGTCGGCGGATCTGGGGAGAGGCTCGGTGTCACCGGCAGCCAGGTGGGTTCTTTCCCCTTCTTTTTTTCTGGTGGTGGTGTTTGATTTGGGGATCGACGTCGGTGGTGGCTGATGACGGAGATTGTGGTGGTTTGGAGAAGTCGTCGACAATATTGGTGGTGACGGTGGCTTGATGGCTGGGTTCACGATCGATAAGGGGTGAGGTAGTGATGGTACTGAGGATAATAGGCAGGTGGTTCTTGGGTGGCGACAGCGGCCTGGGATGGCTGGCCGTAGTTGCCAAAGGAGAGGGTGGAGTTGCTGGTGTCGAGACTAGGGCGTGGTGGTGATGCTCGGGTGACGGGGAGTCGGAGAACGGCAACGGCGTAGGGTTTGAATTGCGTCGTCGTGTATTGGGAATAGTGTTAGGGATGGGTTGTGTCGTGTCGAGAGTGTTTGATACGATGGAGATGAATGTCCGGAATTGTCGGACTCTGGAGGAATATTGTATTTGTAAGGGTAAAAGATATAGTGGATGGGGAAGGGGCACCGACACGATGCACGTTTATGGATGGCAGAATTCCTGGATGAGTACCTCTCCTTATATAGGAGGTGGGAATTACCAGTTGGATAAGGATTGGAAGGATTTAAATTCTCTCATAGATAATATCATATTAATTTAAATTCCATTTAAACTTTAAATCAGTCAAATCCAATTCAAGCATAGATAAAACCTTCACTCACTAAATTCGAATTCAAATGAAATCTTTTCTAATTTAAATTAGCATATTTAATCAAATATTAAAATCAACAAAATCCCAAATATTATTTTCATAATTAAATAAATATAGATATAATTAATTTTGAAAATCACGATAAATACTTAAATATTAAATTATAAAATAGGTTTCAAATTTATATTAATAAACAAATTTTAAATTTTGCAAAATATTTGGAATGTATTTCATATAAACCAAAATTTTCAATTCACTACTTATTTTTAAACGATGAATAAAATAACCCTTTTGCACAAAATAAAAATATTTATTTGTTTAAACATGTACTTTCCTATATAAAATAAATTTTATAATAAAAATATTTTTCTAAAATATGTACCTCGACACATATTCGCACTCGTCGAGCAAATACGAAACATAATTCTCGCACGCTACGCAAATACAACAATGCGAACTCGTATGTGACGTGTAGATACGAAGTACAAAATAAATCAAAAATTATTTTTTTAAAAAAATCGTAGTAGAAATTTAGGAGATTTACATCCTACTCAACTTAAAAGAATTTTGTCCTCGAAATTAAGGAAAAATTAGGGTAGGTAGGCTTCAGGAGATAGAAAGAGTTTAAGGATGAGAAGTCACGATTTAATTCATTAGACGAGGAGAAGAAACGACATTAAACGAAAATTAATAATTTGATAACTTAAAAGAATAAATTAATGGTGAAGTTATGTAATGATCATGCACATGACATCCTTCTGTGTCTAATTGGGTCATACTGCCATCAATCCTAGAATCACCAAAATTTTAAAGATTTTTAATAACTTCCTCTATCTCATCCTAAGACTACTAATCCCATATTCGTGGCGCGTTAAATATCATCATGATCTTCAAGTAATCACTATGTTTTTTTTAGTAATAAATCTTCAAATTAAAGCTTCGATTTCTTCTCAATATTCACATTCCATAAAACTTCAATTTTTTTTCTTAAGACACTTTCTTTTTCTTCTTTATTTCCCTTGATGTTTATCCTTAAGATTAACTCCCAAAATTTATATTCCTTAAAATATATTCTCAATTCCTATCTTACAACATAAATTTCAATAAGTACTAAAGTTTTGAATTCAAGGATTCTAGATTCTTCTTCTTCCATCATATCTACATATGGTTTTGGTTCAAACTAAATTTAGACCTTATAATCTCTTTAAAATTTAAATTTAATAAATCAATTAGTCGGAGCAATCAAACTCTATCTTAGTCATGAAACTTCATATTCGTAATCATCATAAAATTTTTCCTTAGGATATCAAGAATTTCCACCCTTTAATATTGGGTAGCTTCACGATCTACGACATCAATATCCTACTTATCTCCTCATAAAAATTTCTCAATAATGGGTTTACCTTGAAGAACCGATTTGTCTCCTTTGAGAAATGATAGCACCTTTCTCCATTTTTGCCACAAAATTTCCACTTATGCATATTCAATCACATTAATTAATTATACCACTATTCTCCTCGATGAGTTTTCTAATCTAACCTCTACTAACCGAGGGATGTCATAGTCAAAGTTCATCCTTACATAAGAGAATCATAAACGAAAGAAGGTTGCATAAACTACGGAGGAATCATAATGTAATATGAGCGAAGTAATTTAACTGGAAGGAAGAAGGTAAGGGTTGCAATATTGAAGAGCGAAAGATGTTACATGCCTAAGTGAATCGAGATAAGACATAAAAATAAAATGACAAGGGTTAAGCAGCCAAGATAATACAAGGTTAAGCATTTAAGGGATTTAGTAGATCGCAATCGGATATTGGGTCAAAAAAATTGAGTCGAGGTTGAGCCCTACATGTAGTCAAAAGTATATCGGTACCATGGTAAGGGTTATAGTTTAGTCTTTATGATCCGAAAGTCGTATCATAAAAATAGAGTACAAGGGGACGTGTTTTAGTGGGACATGATATTCCTACATGAAGGTGAGCTCGTCTAGGTCTTGCATGTGAAATTTATTAGAAGGAAAAATCTAGTGTTGTGCTCCAAATATCAAAGTCACGATAGGAAATGTCAAATGATCAAAAATAGAAAGTGGGTTTTCATAAGGTACTAGTTAATGCACAAAAATAAAAGGTTAAAGCACGAAATAAAGATAATTTAGGAAAGCTCGCAGATCAAGTTAAGATAAGTTAGAGACTCAGTTTCTAGAGAGAATGTAGTCTCATAGATAAGGGTATGGTCAAGGGAATGATTCTAATCATTTCTAAGTTTCAAATAATTAAATGGTTATGATAAAGATCTAGAATTGAGGGAAGGTTGAGTAAGGCAAGATAAAGATATAGTTACACAGTTTGGTCAATGACTAACTATACTTGTGTATATGCAATATCATAATCATAGGTGGTATGGCAATCTAATGTGGAATACTTCTATCCCATTAGGGTGACCTTGTTTGCTTCTTGGTCCTCTACCAATATATGATCTAATCCAAAATTTCAAGTTCCCCAAAAGTTTCTCAATAAAATTTTCAAGATATTCCACCAGATTTTCTAATCATCTTAGGCTGTCAAGTTTAATCCAAATTTAAATTTCTAATCAATCCCAAAATAACCCTTGTATATCGCAAATCGAATAATTATTTTTTTCCAAAATCATAACTCAACATTTAAATAAGTTTATCAGCCGAAATTTATACTACAAAATGGAACATTTAAATAACTTTCGAATTTAATTCTATATCCTTCAAATGTGTATATCTAGCTTCCAATAAGTCACAACTACTCTTCAATTTTTTTTACCAAAATTTAAATATCCATAATCGAGGCTTTAAATTCGAAATCTAAATCACTTTATAATTCATAGATCATATGACGTAATTTAATTTAAAAAAAAATTATCAATCATCCTCAAATTTTGGTTAATCGTAAATCATACTTCCATATTTAAAATTTTATGATCCTTTTTCAAATCAAATTTATATCCTTCCAAAAGATGTATAGCTATAACTCAATAATCATAAATGTTCAAAGACTTTCAAAATGAAATCGCAAAATCAAACCAATTTGCTTTCTCGATCTCGCTATCCTCTTGTGTATACCACCTTGTAATATCAAAATAAAATTCTAAATATCCTTTGAAAGCGGTAATATGCTACTACCCAACTTGTAATTAACTAATCCTTAAGATCATATCAAAATAAAATCTCAATGCTTATTAATTGTCAATGTAACATTCTAGCCATGTGTTTGACCTATGAGCATATAATAGTATAGTCATCTTCCTAACTGTCACTAAGCACATGGTTAAGAATTTACGGTAGAAGGAGTCAAGCAAGATACAAATCAAGGAGGTCGAACGAGAGTTCGGAATTTGAAGTCAATAAAGGATGTCAAGTAGATGGATGAGATTCTAGACTCTAATACTATATTGCAGGCCCGTCCGGTACAGTCATGCAACCGAAATGGCAAACTAGACCTACATGGACTACCACAAAAATATTTAACGCTCCAGTCCCAAAATACGTAGGACTAGGAGCGTGGACATGCCAACCGTATAATAAATATACGTAAGCTATAAAATGCAGTAGAACCATAACTAATCTCATCCACACAAAAATAAATAAATAAAAGGTATCATATAATGGTAATAAATAGTCTTAATATAATATGTTGGGCGGAGACAAATCCACTACCAACAAGTAAGAAAAATAAATGGAAAATAAAATGAGTTTGGCGGGCGAAGCGAAGACGATCAAAGTGCAATCATCCTCGAATGAATAGTGGCGATCATGGCCACGGCTAGAATACCTGCGAAAGACAAGAACATACACCTGGTAAGATAACCAGGTCCACAGAGGGACGTAACAAGATACAATAAACATGCCATATAAATATTGAATATAAAATATGCCACAATCAAAGAAAATAAAAAGACATAAATAAGGCAAACTAACCGTACTAAAGTGATCATGTAGTTGAGAAACAATTCTTCGACGCATAAGCCCTGGCTGTAAATGGAATTGGCATAGTCCCTATATAGGGCACCAGGGGCCTACGTCCGTAACGTCCAAAAATCGTCAGAGGGCATCATGTGCAAGGGACTACGTCCATAACACTCTGGAAAACGTCAGAGGGCATCTGGATCCTGCGTCTCCGGAGGAGCGCACAGGTAATAAGGGAAGTACAAAGAAGTCCATACGTCAGGTAATGTTCTCCCCACCTAATGCACCTATCATGTCGCATCCACGACCATGTAACACTACTAACCGTCAAGTCTTCTAACATACAACTATTGAAAGTTAGACCTAACGTACGTCCTATACGCATTAGTGATCAACCAACATGCAAGTCCGGATGCTATATGCTACTCACAACTCACACATCTCGTGGCACATCAGTGTCAAAGTTTATGTCATGCACAAAACTAGTGGTAGTCCCTTAACTCTAGGTACATATGCAATCAAAGGATAATAACAAAATACAGCTAATATCACAGAACAGGCACTAGGTCAGGAACTGTAATAATGGTACACTTAAAAGAAAAAAAATACACAGTGATATACAATAAATAAAATACAGACAATTTATAAACAGTAAAATTATGGCAAGGTATCTTGCCTGGTGAGTCGCCTGGTGTGGTGCGATGATCCGTCAAGTCTTGTGGTCCAATAGCCATGTTTGTGGTGCAAGGGTCCGAATTTGAGGAGAATTTGAGGGGGGGTAGATACATATATTAATTTTAGATAACAAGTATAATATTAGAAACTAGATTTCTTTTTAGTCAAAATATATTTAGACTAATACTTAAAAATTATTTTTAGGCAAGTTTGTGAAAATAGGATTTCTAGGTAAAAACTATATTTTTTATTAGTACACTAATTAGTTGAAAAGTATAGAGATCAAGATATAATTTGGTAAAAATTTATTTTTATAAATCAAAATATTTTTAGAAATAAAAATATATCTTTGAAAATAATTTTGGGCAAAAATAATATCATATGAAAATCTAACCTTATATTTTAGGATTTTAAAAAAAAACTAACTAGATATGCGAATATTATAGTTTTTAAAATATAATTTGATATTGGTAACCCAAATAGTGTAAACAAAATATATCCATAATATTATGCCCATATTAGTGGTAAAATATCAATAATATTAGTATTAATAATAATTATAATACTTTTTAAAATTAATATATAATACATGTATACAAACCACTATTTGAAAGATACTTATAATAATTATAATAATAATAATAAAAATAATAATAATAATAATAATAATAATAATAATAATAATAATAATAATAATAATAATCATAATTATAATAATAATAAACTTACTAATAATTTATAATCAAACTTCACAGCTCAGTTCGAACCCCCCCCCCCCCAAATTTGACATGATAGAGAGAGAGAGAAAAGAGGAATTATAGAGGGGCTCGGTGCCGGCGCTCCGGCCTGGGCACGGCGGCGATGGCGCAGTTGCGGAGGATCGCGAAGGCGGCGGCGGTGTCTCGCGGACGCCGGGAAGTAGCGTGGGGAGGCGCCGACAGTTGCCTCGAGAACAGGGACGGAGCCCGATCGACGCAGTGGGGGACGAGTGGTGGCGCAGGTGGTATGCGGCTCGTCGGAGGCTGGGTAGGCACGGCGACGACTTCGACGATGCGAAGCTCGTCGTGGCAAGACGGTGCGATCGTCGCAGAGGCGGAAAGAGGGCGCGGCGGCTGTACCGGCAGAATCGTCGGCGGGCGCCGACGATGGTGCTGCGCCGTCTGGCGTGGAGGTTGGCCCCAGCGTGAGCGGAGAGGCGCTGCCTGCCACGGGAATGGGTGGCTGCATCGACAGATCTGGGAAGAGACTCGGCGTCGCCGGCAGCCAGGTGAGGTTTCTTTCCCCTTCTTTTTTTTCTGGTGGTGGTGTTTGATTTGGGGATCGACGCCTGTGGTGGCTGATGACGGAGACGGTGGTGGTTTTGGGAAGTCGCCGACGATGTTGGTGGTGACGGTGGCTTGATGGCTGGGTTCGCAGTCGATAAGGGGTGACGGCAGTGAAGGTGGTGAGGACGATAGGCAGGTGGTTCTTAGGTAGCGGTAGCGGCCTGGGATGGCTGGCCGTAGTTGCCAAGGGAGAGTGTGGAGTTGCTGGTGTCGAGACCAGGGGTTGGTGGTGATGCCCGGGTGACGGGGAGTCGGAGAACGACAGCGACATAGGGTTTGAGTTACGTCGTCGTGTATTGGGAACAGTGTTAGGGATGGGTTATGTCGTGTCGAGAGTGTTTGACACGACGGAGATGAATGTCCAAAATTGTCGGACTCTGGAGGAATATTGTATTTGTAAGGGTAAAAGATATAGTGGATGGGGAAGGGGCACCGACACGATGCACGTTTGTGGATGGCAGAATTCCTGGATGAGTACCTTTCCTTATATAGGAGGTGAAAATTTCCAGTTGGATAAGGATTGGAAGGATTTAAATTCCCCCATAGATAATATCATATTAATTTAAATTCCATTTATACTTTAAATCAGTCAAATCCAATTCAAGCATAGATAAAACATTCACTCATTAAATTCGAATTCAAATGAAATCTTTTCTAATTTAAATTAGCATATTTAATCAAATATTAAAATCAACAAAATACCAAATATCATTTTCATAATTAAATAAATATAGAAATAATTAATTTCGAAAATCACGATAAATACTTAAATATTAAATCATAAAATTGCTTTCAAATTTATATTAATAAACAAATTTTAAATTTCGCAAAATATTTGGAATACATTTCATATAAACCAAAATTTCCTATTCACTACTAAACGATGAATAAAATAACCCTTTTGCACAAAATAAAAATATTTATTTGTTTAAACATGTACTTTCATATATAAAATAAAATTTATAATTAAAATATTTTTCTAAAATATGTAACTCGACACATATTCGCACTCGTCGAGCAAATACGAAACACAATTCTCGCACGCTACGTAAATACAACAATGCGAACTCATATGCGACGTGTAGATACGAAGTACAAAATAAATCAAAAAAAATTTAAAAAAAATCGTAGCAAAAATTTAGGGTTTACACCTCGGGTGCTCGGCTAGAGCTCTCAGATGTAAAATTGGAGAAAACGAAATCCCGCAAACTCGAAAAAAATCCCAAAACACACGGACAGCCGAATCGGGGCCGTGTGAAACCGAAACAGCAGATCGGGACAACAAGCTAGGCACGGGAACAGCGGATCGGGAACGGCAGGGGGTCGACGGCGTCGGGGCAGACGCAGACAGGGGCTCGAGGCCGGAGGGGCGTGCGAAGGGGCGGGGCTTGGTGGCCGGCGGTCGCCCTGGGCCGCGGGGACAGCGGCGGCGGGGGTCGCCGCTCGGGGAGGATCGGCGCCGAAAAGAAGTTTGCGGGTTAGGGATTTGGGAGTGGTGATGATAGAGAGGGATGGAGAGTGGAGAAGGAGAGGAGGGTTTAAATAGGAGGAGAGATTGGGGGTTACGGGAGTTACCGGAATGAAGAGTCGCCGGAGTTACGGGAGGGGAGGGGCTCGAGCGTTCGGGAAGGGGAAATGAGAGGTAAGTTATGTACGAGAGGAAATCTCTAGAATGAGTGAAAGAGAGAGAAAGAGTTGTTTGGAAAAGAAAGGAAATTTCTTTCCTTTAGAAAGGAAGTAATATATATAAATATATATATAAAGGATTAAAAGTTGGTTTCGAAATAAATCGAGATTGGGTTCGGTTCGAACACGGGAACAGGACGGTTCCAGCCAGTCAATCAAAAATCAAGGATTAATTTTTTTAAAAATATAATTTTCTTAACTAACTAATAATAATATCAATAATAATAATAATAATAATAATAATAATAATAATAATAATATCAATCTAATCTTAACTAAATGTACTATTGAAAACCAAAATCCAATATCGACCAAAAATGCAGTAAAATCCAATAATCCAGATAAATTTCAAAATTGCGGATTTCACATACGGCAAAGGGTTCAACATTAGTTTTTGTCAATCTTGTAATTTCATCTGAGTTATAGAGACTGGAATTTGTGCAGGTGACATAGTCATCGCCATATACATGTCTTTATCTGTGCTTGGTGTCCGTTAGACGGGGGTTGGTTATTTAAGGAGGGATAGCCTAAGTTTTTGGTGTAACAACGTCTCAGACTCGATATCGGAGCGCAGGAGGGCGTATACGATTCCCAACATCTGGTATCAGAGCTTTGGATGCTTTGGCAACCATATCTACAGAACAGATGAATACTCATATGATCACCCTTACAGGGGAAAACTGGGCGATTTGGAAGCCATGGATAGAGGATCTACTCTGGTGCAAGGACTTACATGGTCCGTTAGAGGGCGACAACGCAAAGCCAATGGACAAAGCTATTGAAGACTGGAAACGACTGGATCGGAAGGCCGTCGGATTCATCCGCCAATGTTTGGATGATTCGGTGTTTCATCATGTGTCTATGTAGATTTCAGCAAAAATATTGTGGAAGAAGCTGCATTCGCTGTACGAAAGGAAGACGGCTAGCAACAAGGCATTTCTTATTTGCCAACTCGTCAACTCGAAGTACACGGAGGGTGCCCCTGTAGCACAACATCTGAACAAGGTTCAGTGTATCATCAATAAGCTATCTGCGATGAAGATGATGGTTGATGATAAGCTTCAGGCCCTACTACTCTTGAGTTCTCTGCCGAAAAGCTGGAAGATGTTGGTGGTGTCGATGAGCAACTCCGCGCCTGATGAATTTGTCACGATGGAGGCAGTCAAAAGTAGCTTGTTGAATAAAGAGGTCCGACGCAAGCAAGTGGAATCGTCACAGGAGTCCGCTCTGGTGACTTCCTATGGGAAGGAAAGATCCAATTCATAGGCGAGGACAGGGGAGAGTTCTCCGAATCTTGTGATTGTGGACCGCAAGGAGGGCTACTATCACTATGGCGAAATGGGTCATATCAAGAGGAACTGCATGAAGCTCAAAAATGAAAAAAAAGGCAAGGACGATCAGGAGGATCTCACAGAAATGGAAGATATCATCATCGCAATAACCGACATAAAGGAACCTTGTGGCATGTGTCATAATGGCGACTGAGTCATAGACACGAGGGCATCGTATCACATCACTCCACATAGGAGGATCTTTACGTCATACCATGGCGGCAGGTTTGGACGTATGAAGATGGGCGACAAGGGCACGGCTGCAGTTGTAGGCATCGGTAATGTGCACTTGACAATGGAGCTCAGTGAGAAGCTCATTCTCAAGGGTGTGTGACATGTATCAATTTTGCACTATAACTTGGTTTTGGTAGGGAGGCTGGCAGATGATGGCTGTCGCAGTCTATTTGGGGACAAAGATTGGATGCTTGCGAAGGGTTCCCAACAGCTGGCTCGGGGAGATTTATATTGTGGCATGTACAGACTCAAGTCGCTGAGCTGTACAGGTAGGCCACAGACACTGAATGGAGGCTCAAGGGGTGCTCGACAGGAGGTGGATCATAGAGAACTTACTGAGGAGGGGTTTCTAAGTGCTTTGAGGGATTCAGAGGATTCGGTTCATCGAGACAAAGCGACGGATGCTGGTGAGTCAAAGATTGAGGGTCAGTCTGTCGGTCCCTTGACAGCTGGTCGGTCTCTATGTAGGGGTTGCTCTACGGATCCGATTTTGACAACGGGTGGTTTGCCAAAGCTTCATAGAGCGACATCGATTTCAGCAGTTCGAAGCTAGAAAGGAGATCAAGGTTTGCAGCAAACTCAATCTGATGCAGGAGCATCATTATTTACACAGTTCAGGGGGAGCTGTGGGTCATCTACGGCATGCACAATGCATGATATTCTGCTCGAAAATGCATGGGTATAGGAGACCTTCAAGTTCTGACACGAAGGTGGGCAGGTTCAGGAGTTCGAATCTCAGGAGGAACGCACCGTCTGCTTGGTTGGGCCAGCCAAGGATGAAGAAGCTCGTCGGAACGTTAACACTTTCTGGTGGAAGACAGAAGTCGGGGACAGGAAGTCGAGACTTACGATGAGGCTGATCGTTAGGGAATTCGATCTTGATCGTGTTATTGATATCGGCATGATCCCAGTGGTGCAAGAGGTGCTACGCGTGGCTGCTAGCGTCGACGTGATAGTCGAGGAGCTACAGACGAAGGAAGATGCAAAGCAGCTCGGGGGATCGAAGATCAGTGGCATAGAGAGCAAGAACTCTGTCGCATGACGACAAGCATGGAGTCCAGTTGAAGAGCCATGGTGTCAACACCCTCTCATTAGACTGGAAGGAAAGATTGTTGGAGTCCTGTCTGAATTTAGTTATAGAATATTTATGGAGTCCAAATCTAATTAAATATTTGATTTAATTTGATTTGGATGTCCATTGTTAGTGCTAGGCTATTTTAGATATATTATGATTCTTATTTGAGGGTTTCCTATTTAAGAGATACTATTATAATATAAAATAGGATGTTGATGGACTATTTTAGGAGTAGTAGGATTTTTATTTGAGGGCTTCATATTTAAGAAATAATGTTATAACTTAAAATAGGTTTTTCTCATCCTATATATATGGGGTGAGGTTGGAGGCACAAAGCACAGCACAAAAGTACAGATTCGATGTGCTCATCCACAAGAAATCTAAGAGAAAGTTTTGCACTTTGCTCTTAGGACTTCGCCATCCAAGACAGGAGGAAGAAGAGAACTAATCGAGGGGTCGTCAACTTCGGTTAGGAAGATTGCTACAAGTTGGTGAGTGATTTCAATTGTAATCCACTACCAAAATACATGGATTTACCGACGGCCTTATCCGTCGGTAGTCCGTCGCCAAAAATAAATATCGACGGATTACCGACGGATATTTTGGTAAAACAGCCGTCGGGAATTACCTCGTCGCTAAAACATATCCGTCGCTACTCCGTCGCTCAGCGACGACTTAGCGACGGAATACCGTCGGCACATTTAAATATATATAGCGACGGATTACCGACTAGCTTTCGTCAAAACATGTATCAGGATATAGGATTAGCGACGGAAAACTCTGTCGCTAAAGAGTCGGCAAAACCGTATCAGTGATTTTCTGATACGCAATATCCGTCGCTAATCCGTCGTAAATTTGTCGGTAAAAGCGTATCAGAGATTTTCCCATACGGCAGGTCGTCGTTATGCCGTCGCTAATCCGCCGAGGTGTACGACGGATTAGCGTCGTATTAGCGACAAAACATCCGTCGCTAACTGCAAAATTTATGGACATCAAACAGAACCAGGTCGACGGACATTCCGTCGCTAAACCGTCGCTCAATGTAAAATTCTCCAGGTAGCGACGGATATTACGTCGCCAATCCGTCGATACATTAAATTCCTACAGTTAGCGACGGATAGTCCGTCGGGACTTTGTCGCCAGTCCGCCGTAAGTTAGTCGTCAATCCGTCGCGAAAGCTAAAATTTATGGACATCAAACAGCACCAGGTCGACGGATCATCCGTCGCCAATCCGTCGCTTTATTGAAATGCTCCAGGTAGCGACGGTTTTTACGTCGCCACTCCGTCGCTAACCTCAGTTTCTCCAGTTAGCGACGGACTATCCGTCGCTGAGTGGTCGCCAGCCCGTCGCTAACTTCTAATTTTTGAAAAAAAAAAATACTGTAAACAGACTCTTTCCTGTTTATACAACACATCCAACACAATATCAAACATGCAAAATATCCATATACAACACCATATATCCATATCCAACACGAATATCCAACGTATCCAATATCCAACACCATATATCCATATGCAAAATATCCATATCCGACACCAATATCCAACGTATCCAATATCCAACAAAATATTACCAACACAATATATCCAATATCCAACATTAAATTATCCAAACATAAAAAATATCCGAACATACAATGTATCCAAATGTCTACAAAACCAACAACATAAACAAAATCAAACCCCGTCCGTCGGATCGTCTCGTGCTCGTGCCGCCGCATCCGCTTTGCGTATGTACTCCTCCACCGTGTGTGCCGGCACTTGGAACAAGACATGGTCTGGAAGCGCGCGTAGCTGCTCTGGCGACAACATGTCAAGGAGCGTCAAGATGGTGTTATCCGATACGATGCGGGCGTCCACAGAGCGGTTAAACGAAAGCCGTCCGGGGAAAGAAGGACCAGGTCGATCCGAAGCACCGGCAGCAGCAGTAGACGGACCGGGAGCACCACCAGATGAACCGGGAGCACCAGCAGACGGACCGGGAGCAGACGGACCGGGAGCAGACGGATAGCGCCCCAACACTATCGCCCGTAAATCTGATACCGCGGAGGTCAGAGTCGCAAGCTGCGCCCTCACATCGTCAACCGGGGGCGCTGGAGGAGGCGGAGGCGGTGGATATCTCGGGGACGGCTGCAACGAGGGCGCCATGGAACCTAAGCCGTAGAAGCGCCCTTTCCTAACGCCGCCGACGGATTCTACGAACACGTCGTCGTAGCGAGCGGCCATAGAAGAGTGCGTCTGGGTGGGCGTCGTTTCGCCGACATTCTCGGAAGGGGGCTCGATCTCAAGCCGACTAAGTGCCTCACGATACGCAGCCTATCCAATGAATGTGTTTATACTATAAGTTTTCCTAAGTTATAATCTAAATCCTATGTTTCCCTAAGTTATAGTCTGAATCCTAAGTTTATCTAATTAACTTAACAATAATTATATTTCTAACATAAATCGCATAAACGTAAGTACTTACATCAGTCTCCTCGGCCCTCGCGTCGACGAAGCTCCCGTCCTTCCGCCTCTTGTGCGTATGCACGAATACATCGTGAGCGGTGACCGTCTCCGCCTCTTTCCCCTGCTTCACCGCCCGTTGGGCCTGCATACGTAGAATTTAATTAACTTCGTATATTAACAGTACAAAATTAAATAATAGAATGAATTTGAATTTGCGCTATCTCACCAAATCTGCACACGTCGATGCGTGGGGCCTTGATCCCCCCGTATGCAGACCCGCGGCCTGTCGATTAGCCTTAGCTTTCTCCAATTTCAGCTTGAACTGCGGAGTATCCATCTTCTCCAACATCTGCTTATAGTACTCCGCCCGGATCCAGTCCTTCCTCGTATGCGCCGTACGAAGGTCGTACACCGCATCCCGTATCTTCTTCCCGGCGGCGGCTTTGTAGGTCCTGCGGATCGCCTCCTCGCGATGGGGGGGCCACCAGAACGTCCTCTGACATACAAATTCAAATATCACGTAATAAAAAATTTAATGGTTTAAAGAATAATTAATAATTCACCGACGGATTTATACCCTCATCTCGTCGAGCCAGACGTACTTCATGTCCTGAGGCACCTCAGAAAAATTGAGGTAGGGGCCATGGTAGTTATCCCGGATAATGCGCCCTAGAATTCGGGCAGCATCCCACGGGAAAAACCTATAAAGAAGCAACGACTGGATTATTAACTTGAATAAATGAAACAAATTTAATAAATTAACTTAAATTTACTTACGATTCACCAGCGGGCCATAGCTCTCGTCGGAACTCGCCCACCAGCCTCTCTGGTGGCGTCGGGGGATCCGCGGGTCCGCGCATGTACTCTCCGGTAACAGGATGAAACTGAATCCCGGGGTACTCTGAGGCCCACCCTGCAGTAACTGCTGGGCCCCCTGCTGCATCTGCTGCTGCATCCGCTGGTACATCCGGTGGCGGAACGGATCCGCTAGCGGATGGAGTCACAGGCCTCGATGACGATGTCGGTGGCACCGAGGAAGAATGACGGCGGGAAGAGCCTGTGTCCGGGCTCTCCAAGTCGGGATCGGAGGTCACATCCGGGGAATGCGGCTAGCGACCACGACCGCTACCACCACGCCCACGCCCACGCCCACGCCCACGACCACCACCACCACCACCGCCGCCGCCGCCACCGCCACGACCACGGCCAGCACCACCAGTACGGGTGCTCGCAACCATGCCCTATAAATAGAACACATAAACAAAATACCGACAACATAGATTTATAAATGAATGTAAAACTAAACATATCCATACCAGCAGCAGGGCGATGAGTGCCGCCCAGACGAGTAGGCCTAAGAGTGCCATCTGCAAAAAGAAACTCATACAATAATACGCAAATATCCCAAACTGAAATAAATATTACAATCAGAAGTGAAGTACGAATAAAAGCTAGATACACAAAATCTGATAAAATCACGCACCAATACAACAAAGTACAATTCTTGTAACTTTTGATGAAAGGGCATCTTGTGTTCCACTAGACTTGTAATTGTAAATCCAAATGTAATAGGGTAATTTAGGATTCGAGACTAGATATTGGCTGCTTCAAGATACAACTGAAATATAGCGATATTTAATCATCGTCATCGTCCTCTTCCTCGGCCTCGGCCTCATCATCATCATCATCCTCATCCTCATCGTCGAATTCATCTGTATCCTCATCCTCATCCTCATAAAATTTTTCTTCTTCTTCTTCTTCTTCTTCTTCTTCTTCTTCTTCTTCAGTCTCAAAACTTGGGACAAGACGCCTCTTTCTCCCCTGGTTGACATCTAAGTCTTGTATATCAACCTCTTCCTCCCCTCTATTTTCATCAGCAAGAGGTATATCAACCTCTAATTCAACATCCATGTCACAAGACTGTTGTCCCAAGTATTGGGGCTTTTCGATCTGGTCCTCTTGGTATGCTGGGTCTCCAACGTTGAATGTATTTCTAGATTTAATTTTGCATACTGCCCACCAGTCAAAGCGATCTCTACGACGCCTTGGGTAGCTTGTATAGTAGACTTGAACAGCCTAACTTGCTATCGCAAACGTGTCGGACCCTCTATACCTCCTGCGATGATTTATATCGACGAATCCAAATTGTTTATCGATTTTCCAACCGATATTTGGTGTCGTATCGAACCACTCACATTTGAACATAACAATATGCATATCAAATGGGGCACTATATTGTAATTCTACAATATCCCGAAGCACTCCATAATAGTCAAAGTCCGGCTCGTCGTCATAGATTGTGCCTCTTATGCAAACACTAGAATCCTTCGTACTGAAGCCGTCATTGAGAAATTCGGCATTTATAGGATGTTGAGTTGTCTTAAACTTGAAGCCATTAACGACATAGCCGGGCCAAGTCTTTGCATGCTTCTTCGGTCCCAATGACAAATAACGAATGCTCTCATTTGTGAGTGTACTTGGTTCAGCTAATAAAACCTGTAAACTTTAAATGTTTTAGTTGCATATATATATTTAAATGGTAGCCGCATAACATATTATCTCAGTTACTTACGTAATCTCGAAACCATGACGGAAAGGTAAAATCAACCTCTCTTTGAAGTCCCTCATCGGTAATATCGGGTGTCCTTATTTTGACTTCATCTCTAAATACACTGTTAGAGAGAATAAAAATTAGTGTAGTCACTTACCTCACCAAATTAGAGATTATAACGAGGTGTAGTCACTTACTTCTCCAAATCTCTTACTTTTTGTATGTCATAATTTAACAAGACATATCGGTGAGCGGCATCATACTCATCGTCACTCAACCACCGTTTCTTACTAGCCCCAATAGGCTTGCCCCTTAAATTGAATATACCTCCTTCCTCAACGTCTTCGTCATTCCTTTGAGGTCTATTTCGATTTGTCTCAACATGAGTATCGAAATAAATGGAGCAAAAGTTTGACACCTCCTCGATAAGATATGCTTCGCATATCGAAGCCTCTATATGAGCCTTGTTGCCAACTTTCTTCTTTAGATGATGTAGATACCTAGAGAGACAAATTATCTTGAGAATTAACAATGAATTGTAAATCCACTTAAATTATATCGATTTTATTTACCTTTCAAAGGGGTACATCCATCGATAATGAACAGATGCACCGACACGGGCTTCGTATGCTAGCTGAATCGGTAGATGCTCCATACTGTCGAAGAAACCCAGTGGAAATATTTTCTCTAACTTGCAAATTGTTAAGACAATCTTCTCCTCAAGTTGTATCATATGTTGCACCGTGAGCTTAGTTGAACAGATATCCCTGAAGAATGTAGACAGCCCGGCCAACGGAACCCATACAGCAGAAGGCAACAACTCTCTCAACGCAATGGGCAGTAATCTTTCCATAAACACGTGGCAGTCGTGACTCTTCATTCCTGTTAGCTTGCGTTCATTGAGATCAACGCATCTAGACAAATTCGACACATAGCCGTCGGGAAATCTTAAAGTAGATATCCACTTGCAGATTATTAATCTATCTTCCTTGCTCAATGCGTATGGCGCTATCGGCTTAGTTACTTGTCCACCAGCTCCCCTTTGTATCAAGTTTAGATTATGACGTTTGCATATCTCGGCCATGTCTTGTCTTGCTTTTGGATTGTCCTTCGTCTTTCCTTTAATATCCATAACGGTATTGAAGACATTATCGAACACATTCTTTTCGATATGCATGACATCAAGATTATGCCTAATAAGATTATCTTTCCAATAAGGCAAGTCCTAGAAGATACTCCGTTTGGTCCAGTTATGGCTTTGTCCGAACCCCTCGACACGATTGTTCGATGGATCTTCCATTGCGGTGGGCAATTCCTTTACATCTTTCCAAATATCGTATCCCGACAATCTGGCAGGAGGTTCAGAAAATTCTTGTTTTCCATATCTGAACGCGTCCTTGTTCTTTCGCCAAGGATGTCTCGTTGGCAGAAATTGACGGTGACAGTCAAAGAAAGAAGTTTTTCCTCCATGTCTAAGGCGGAACGCCTTACTATTTTCCATACATATCGGATAAGACATGTTGCCGTGCGTACTCCATCCCGACAGCATACCGTATGCTGGAAAATCATTGATTGTCCACATGAGTGAAGCTCCAATCTGAAAGTTTTGTTTTCTGGAAATATCATAGGTCGTGACGCCGATCTCCCACAACTGTTTCAGCTCATCCACCAACGGCTGTAAATATATATCGATGTTCTTTGTCGGATTTTTGGGACCAGGTATGATAGCTGTCAAGAATATATAAGGAGTCTTCATACACATCCATGGTGGCAGATTGTAAGGGGTAAGAATGACCGGCCAGCATGAGTATTGAGATCCCGACTGTCCGAAAGGGGCGAAGCCATCAGAACATAGCGCCAAGCGTACATTTCTAGGCTCTGCAGCAAAATCTGGATGACACAAATCAAAATATTTCCACGCCTCCCCATCCGAAGGATGTGACAATTCTCCTTCGTCCTTTATGCGATCTTCACTGTGCCACGTCATGTGTTCTGCTGTATTCAGAGACATATACATCCTCTGTAAGCGCTTCGTGATCGACAAGTAATGCATATACTTGTAAGGACGTCATTTTCTAGTTGACTTTCCTTTTCCCTGTACTGTCTTGTAACGATCCGCATTACAGAACCAACAACTTTCTAATACGCAATTCTCTTTGTAATACAACATGCATCCGTTGCGACAGCAATCTATCTTCTCGTACCCCAGTCCCAGTTGTCGAACCATCATCTTTGACTTGTAGAAGTTTCTTGGGAGCTCTTTTGATTCCTTCGGTAACACCTCATTAGTTAATTGTGTGATCCGATCATAGCAAGCTTGTGGCAAGTTAAAATTAGACTTTATGTTCAACAACCGTATCGTCACTGACAGTGCGAAATGAGTCTCACAACCAGGATATAGAGGAGTACCTGCGTCCTTAAACATATCATAGAACTCCTTTGCCTCGGGATTAGGATCCTCCGGATCAAAATTAGGCCCTGCCGTAGCATACACCATATCTCGTGCAAGGTTCTGCATGTCTCCATAATCCACAGAGCATCCGTCGTCTTCGAGGACATCCGTTGCAGCATTATCATCAAAAGCATAAGTACCAGCTTCTGCAGCCTATCTTTCTGAATATAATTCACCTTTCGATGACCACAGGCCGTAATCACGTACGAAACCCTTACGGGTCAAATGATCTCTCACAGTCATCACTTCTTCGAACGTCTATTGTGACAATTAACACATGGACACTTGATTTTGTTATCGTCCATGTACTAAGTTTTGCTCATGGCATACTTAAGAAATACTTCCACACCTGCCTGAAAATCGTCACTCATACCAATTCTGCTCTCGTGTTGTCGTTTGTACATCCATGTACGATCAACAAAGTAACGATTCATGCTCGATTGATGTGAATATCTGTATCGTAAGACAAACTAAACATAAGAATTAATAGCCCGATACCGATACTCATATCGTAAGAAAACTAAACTTGTGGATAACACGCTAGGCCTACGACGAGGCTACTTAGTATCACAATCTAACATAATTAGGATATAATCATGTAACTGGTGATCCGCTAGCTAGTAAGCCGGATGTACTTAATATCAGAGAGTATCAGATTAGTATCAGTATATAGGTTAGGTAGACCGTATCAAATGCATATCGGAATAGTAGGCCGAATAGGAGGCCGAGATAGTCGAATGAGAAGAAGGGAAGAAAGGAGGAGCAGATGGGTCCAGAGCCATGGTGGAGGAGGAGAAGTAACATGAGAGCAGTTTTCGCCGTAACATCTCCTGGCTCTGCTGGCAACTGAAGTCCAGATGCTACAAAGGACGATCCTTCGCTGAAATCGACTACAACACCCATCAGTTCAAGTTCATTCCTATATGAGTATATTCCAATGCCATAGAGGAAGGTCAACAAACTGATGGCTTCTATGGCATTGGAATCTACTCATATAGGAATGAACTTGAACTGATGGGTGTTGTAGTCGATTTCAGCGAAGGATCGTCCTTTGTAGCATCTGGACTTCAGTTGCCAGCAGAGCCAGGAGATGTTACGGCGAAAACTGCTCTCATGTTACTTCTCTCTCCTCCACCATGGCTCTGGACCCATCTGCTCCTCCCTTCTTCCCTTCTCTCATTCGACTATCTCGGCATCCTATTCGGCCTACTATTCCGATACCGATACTTTGAACCTTGACCTTAACCCAAACCTATATACTGATCGATACTAATCTGCTACGCCCGATACTAAGTATATACGTCGATACTGATAGCGATAGTCCGATACCGATAGCGATAGTCCGATACCGATAGTTCGATCGATACCGATAGTTCGATACCGATAGCGAGTCCGATACCGATAGCGATAGTTCGATACCGATAGCGATAGTCCGATACATACACATGGACCTACATATCTATATATCACTAGTAGCCATACTCCTCTACATACTACTCTACACTAGGATCTAGTAACCATATACTACTCTACACACTAGCTACGTAGTCATACTCTAAATAAGGTAAACTAATTTACCCACACATTAAAACCAACCCAATCAAATCTTAGGCAAACTATTCATATGAAATCAATCGAAATACAAATAGGTCAACTAGGCTAGTTTCTAGGTCAAATTAGGAGTCCAAGTCAACTCTGTCAAAACTAACCTTATTAGGCTAAACTTCTACCTTAGCTAATCAAATATATATAGACTTCACGACGTGTGTCTGTGTATATATATATATATATATATATATAGATATATATATATATATATATTATATATATATTATTAATAATTACTTAAATTATGCCTATATATAATATATATATATATATATATATATATATATATATATATATATATATATATATGTCTGTGTGTGTGTATCCGTGTGTCTGTGTCCGTGTGTCCGTAGGTGTGTTTGTGTGTGTGTCCTGTGTGCGTGTGTGTGTCTGTGTGTCCGTGTATCCGTGTGTGTGTGTTTGTGTGGTGTGTGTTGGTGTGTGTGTGTGTCCTTGTGTGTGTGTGTGTGTGTCCGTGTGTGTGTGTCTCTGTGGGAGAGGAGGGGAGGACTCCTGCACGGGACTCCAGAGTCCCTCCTACTCCCCCCCCTGCCCCGACCCTCCACCCCCTGCCCGACCCCCCCCCAACCCCTGCCCGACCCCCTCTCCACCCCCCTGCCCCCCCTGCCCCGACCCCTCCAACCCCTTCCTGACCCCCTCTCCCACCCCCTGGCCCCCCTGCCCGACCCCCCCAACCCCTGCCCGACCCCCCGGCCCCCTGCCCCCCTGCCCCGACCCCCCCAACCCCTGCCCGACCCTCCCCCAACCCCTGCCCCCGACCCCCTCTCCCTCCCACCCCCCTGTCCAGACACCCCCCCACCCCTGCCCGACCCCTTTTCCGACCCCCCCTTCCCCTCTCCCACCCCACCCATGCCCCGACCACCCCACCCCTACCCGAACCCCCTGCCCAGACCACCCCCCCACCCCGCCCGACCCCCTCCCCGACCCCCTGCCCC
>JANAVB010036017.1:3180729-3193381 GCA_029216955.1 Iris pallida | reverse complement strand
CCTTGTGCTTGATGGTATAGGAGAAGCGCTGAAGAAACTGAATCCATCTAGCATGCACTCGATTTGTGTTACGGGGATTGTTTATGAAAGATAAAGCTTTATTGTCTGTATGTAGGATAAATGGCCGTTGGGTGAGGTAGTGCTCCCATGCTTTGATGGCTTGTACGATCGAGTAGAACTCCTGCTCATAAGTTGACCATTTTCGTTGAGCTTCACTTAGCTTCTCGCTACGAAAGGCAATTGGTCTTCCTTCTTGTATTAGTACAGCACCAACGTCCACTATGCTGGCATCACATTCGACTTCAAACAGCTTGTCAAAGTTGGGCAGTGATAGGACTGGCGCCGTAGATAGCTTCTCCTTGATGAGTATGAAACTGGCTTCAGCTTCAGGAGTCCAGATGAATTTTTATTTCTTCATGCATTCTTTCAATGGTGCTACAATAGTGCTGAAGTTACGAATGAATCATCGGTAAAAATTGGCAAGGCCATGAAAACTTCGTACTTCAGTCGTTGTCTTTGGAGTGGACCAGTCGCGAATTGCTCTAATCTTCTCTTCATCAACACTGAGGCTGCTAGCGCTAATAGCAAATTCCAAGAAAATGAGTTGGTTAGTAAGAAAGCTATACTTCTTTAGATTGACATAGAGTTTATTAATTCGGAGAAGTTTGAGAACTTTCCTGAGGTACTTCAGATGGTCAGTTTGGCTCTGGCTATAGATCAGGATATCGTCAAAGTAGACGACTATGAACTTTCCTATCAATGGCTTCAAAACTTGATTCATAAGGCGCATGAATGTGCTTGGTGCATTTGGAAGTCTAAAAGGCATAACAAGCCCTTCGTAGAGTCCTTCACGGGTCTTAAAAGCAGTTTTCCATTCATCACCAGGTCAAATTCGGATTTGATGGTATCCGCTCTTCAAATCGATCTTTGAGAAAATTGTAGACCCGGCAAGCATATCCAACATGTCTTCTAGTCGAGGGATGGAAAAGCAATACCTAACGGTGATGCGGTTGATATCCCGACTATCGATGCACATACGCCACGACCCGTCTTTCTTTGGCACTAGCAAGGCGGGAACTGCACAAGGACTGAGGCTCTATCTGATGAAGCCCTTTTGGACCAATTCTTCAACTTGGTCTTGGAGGATTTTGCATTCATTAGGGCTCATCTGATAATGTAGAATATTTGAAAGTTTAGAACCTGGGATGAGATCTATTTTATGTTGAATGTTTCTCATTGGTGGCAATTCGCTAGGCAGTTCCTTAGACATGATATCGCGGAACTCTTGTAGTAAAGGCTGGACTACTTCAGGAATGTTAGTATGGAATACTTCGACTTTACCCGATACAACCAATGCATAGAGTTCTTCTTGTTTCTCAAGACCGCTTTCAAGTTCTTAACCGTCAACAATCATTACGGTCTTTTGTTGTTGTGGACTGGTCTTAGGAATATCACCCAGTGCTAATGGATGATGAGTGAGACATCGTCCATCTTGAAAGAAAGAATATATGTTGTCTCTTCTCCGGTATGTGACATTTTTGTCAAATTGCCATGGCCGACTGAGGATGAGGTGATAAGAGTCTATGTCGACAATATCGAACATGACTTTATCTTTATAGGTCTTTTCGATGGAGAAGGGTATGCGACAAACTTCAGAGACGACCATGTTGTGTCTCCGATGAATCCAGCCAATCTTATATGGAGCCGGGTGTGCTTCTTTGGTCAGTCTCATCTTATCTGCCATTTCTCTTGAAATAATATTCTCTATACACCCGTTGTCAATGATGATGTCACATAACTTGTCTTTGACCTTGAATCGGGTTCGGAAGACATTGTGGCGTTGGGGTGGTTCTTCAATCTTTGGGGCTAGTAGCAGACGCCTAACAACACACACTAGTTGTTCACCATCATCTTCAGAAAGGACCTCTTCTTCTTCTAAGTGTTCTTCTTCTCCCTCCTCGTCTTCGTAGTCAGTAAAGGCAACTTGTGCTCCAAGGGGGCAGCTGTTGGAAAGATGTCCAACTTTGTTGCAACGGTAGCACTTGTTTCCTTTTGGTTTGCTGTATAGATTGGCAGTTTGCTGAGGTTTGGCAACTTATTATGGGACATGTACTTTTGATGGTGTCGTCGGGGAGGGAGAATTAGGGTTTGCTGGTCCTTTGCCCATTTTGGAATATTTGGCAGCTTAATTTGGTGTACAATCATCCTTTGTTATTGATCCATGGTTGTTAGCACTGAAACGGCTCTGTGGACTCTTAAACTTCTCAATCTTTTGTTCTACCTTTTCTGCAAAGGTGATTGCTTCACTGAGTGTGTATATATTCTGCAGGTATAGTTGATCATGGATGTCTTTCCTTAGGCCGCCAAGATAACGATCTCATGTTGAAGATCTATTTCGTACATATCATTACGGGACGAAAGTCTGAATGAATTCTTCTGTGTAGTCAGCTATAGTTCGTGCACCTTGTGTGCAATTTTGATATCGACGATAGAGAATCTGCTGATAATCTAGAGGTAGAAATCTTTGTCGTAGCAGTCGTCGCATCTTTGGCCAACTCCGTACAGGAGCTTTGCTCGACTCTCGTACGGATGTGCTCGAGTTGTTCCCACCAAGCAGAGGTACCTCCCTTGAGCCTATAGGCTACAAGGTAATCCTGTCTCTCTTCAGGGATGTTCATGTATTCGAAGAAGCGTTCTACTTCTGTGAGCCAGTCAAGAAAGTCTTCAATGTGTAGTCGACCGTTGAAAGAGGAAAGATCCATTTTCATTTTGAAATCACCTCCTCCTTCGTAGTCACCTTGCCTACATCGTTGGTATGCATGGTTCCAGTCATTGTTGGTTTACATAGATGGTTTGGGGGCCCTGACGATGGGATCCCTGCAGGCTGAAATCATCGTCGTCACTGTCCTCGTAGTATTCCATGTGAGAGGCCCCACTGTTGTGGCCACGATACGGACCCTTTTGTGTACGACTGGTAGAAGGACGAGCATTTACGTCTCTCGTCTCTCTAGGCAGTATTCCCGTAATATCAAAGACTTTGTTGGATTTGATTCTAAGAAATTCCAGCACTCTATCCAATTTGTCAAACAGGACTGTTTGCCAAAAAAAATTAAAGACAGGTATTACAGAACACTGAACTTGATTGCAAACTTGCTTGTACAAAGGAAAACCTAGAAAGAAATCCTAGGAAATAATCTAAGTACAATTGTTTAGTTTTGATTCTGGGGGGTGACGGTGGAGGCTAGGGAAAGTTCTATCAACTCTGCCTTACTCCGTGGACTATATGATGCAGTCTCTAGCTCGTGAAAAAATTGCTTCTCTCTTGAAGGTTGCCAGCCTTTGCAGGGGTGTAGCACCCGTGCTATTTATAATAGGATGTATTTTGAGCCGTATAGACGGCTTACGGCCACGTGGCTGATCAGTACGCGAAGACCCGCTCTTGGGCTGTCATCTGTCGATTTGTTAAGATTCTGTTGCAGGAAATCTGGGTAGTTAAGGACTTGGTCAGTTTGCCACGTGTCCCGTTACGTATGGTTTTCTCAGTCTTCGACCATGTGGGGTCGCATGAGACTCATGCGGCTTGGATCACAGTTACTCTTGGCTGTATGAAAGTTTGGAAACTTTTGAGGCCGCATAAGGTTCATGCGGCTTGGATGGCACTCTTTTGGCCGCATGGAGGCGTACGAACCCTGCTTTTGGGCGATGTCTCACGTCTTATCTTTCTTTTCGAAGTGTCAGAACTGTCATGCTTTTGCCAGGACTTGTCAGCTTTATCAGTCGAACTGCTACTCTTGGCCGTATATCTTCTTTCTACGGCTGTTTGTCGATGGGCCGCATATGTCATGCGGCTTTCCTTTATGCGGACCTGTTTGACCCCAGGTACCTATGCGGCAATTTGTAATCCGCATGAACCCCATATTTTTTATGCTTCTACAAGACCCCCTTCAAAGTTTTTAAATTACAAATTTGGAATACTTTGAATAAGAAGCATGAAAATATGTCAAGCCATAGGGAGTCTTCAATTTGCAGGAAGTTATTTTCGAATTGCAAAGAGATCTTGAGTTGCAGAGAAGTACTGAGCCACAGGAAGATCCTGAGTCGTAGAACAAATCTTAAATCATAGGGACGCTTCGAGCCCGCAGAGAGTCTGCCAGCTGTCACTGCTGCATTTAATGCTCTTGATTCGGTTGCGGATCTATTTTCGAGATGAAAATCGACGGTTACTAGGGATGAAGTTCCCAAACGTTGAGTTTATCTTTAATGATCTCGAAAACCAAAGAGACGCTCGATGGTTACTAGGGATAAAGTTCCCAAACTGTCATCCCTATCCTTAATGATCTCGAGAGTCGAATAGTCTCTCTTCAGCAACTCTAAAAATAGGAGTCATTTAGAGAGAGATTTTACTCTTTCACTTTTGCCTCCTTTGACTTCATCATACTTTCTGCTATGGCTCCAAAAGCTTCTAAGTCGATTGGTGCGGCGGCCAAAGGGAAGAGACTTGCTTCTCCGTCGAGAGCGGCAGACATTCCTTCCATTCATGGTGAGCAGATGATGACTGAAATTTCAAATGGCCATAGCGCATATTTTTATGCGTGGGCCTGTCATATACTGCCTCTGCTATAAGCCTAGTTGATGTATGTCCTATCTCGTTAGGACAATATGTGTTCTGTACGATAGGGCCGCATGGACTAGGCCGCATGACTGCTGCTCATTCGAACTTGAACCGCCTGAGTGCCTCAAGGTGGATCTGTATGAATTTTCTATGACTAAGCCGCATAGGTGCCGCATGAGCACTTTATGATCGGGCCGCATGAATACTGTATAGCTGAGCTGCCTGATTGTCTCGTGGCTGATCCGTACGAGTATTGGCCGTATGAGTTCTTCATGACTAAGCCGCATTGACCCCTTTGGGACTGTATGAGTTCTGTCTTAGCTGGGCCACATAATTGGCTAGGCCGCATAACAGAGTTATTTGTTTTCTTGGTGCTAACTCCCATTTTTCTCCTGTTTTTGTAGGGATTTGGCTAGCAAATTTCTTTAGAACCGGTGTCAACGATGGAGTAAAAATACAACATTCTGGCTTCTATATCAGACAGCTCAAAACTCCTCATGCTTCGGAAGAGTTTTTCCCCACACCTTTTTGGCATATACATCGAACAACTCAGGACTCTTCATACTTCGGAAGAGTTTTTCCCAGGTGGTAGGAAGAGCCTTTATACTTCGGAGAGTTAGACGGTGGTCAGGCGTCATTATGAACGTCCTATCCCCACGGCTCTCCAAGTAGGCGAAACCACCATCAGGGACCATGTTTTGAAGGTATGGTCCGTTGGGGGAGCGGGACTAAGGCATCCGTAATACGGAGGGGAGGATAGCATGCTATATTTATCCTCCTCCCGGCAGCTCCTTGGAGATTCAACAGCTTTATTTGCTTCTCAGCAGTAAAACATGACTTCCTTCGAAGGCCACGAAACTACTTGAAGACGAAGCGCTGTCAATCCCAACTATGTATTGCCAGATTTTTTCTTTCTTTGTTGTCGATATAGTCCTATGAATGTAACTGATCTTGAATAAACGGGGTATGCTCACTCTACTTTATTTCTGATGTTTTGTGGTGCTTGTACTAGGGGGCCTAATACAGCATTTGTATTTGATAAGGGACATTCCATTGGGAGATTTTTGTGGAACTATTGTCCTTTTGTGCATATGAAAATGCGAGCAAATAGATTTGAATAATATTTTATGGACCTACTACTCTTTGGTACACCGATGGTGCGAGTAATAGATTAGAATAACTTTTGTGGACTTATTACCCTTTTTGTGTACTGGCGATGCGAGTACGGATAATAAGTGGAGAGGGAACCAACGTATTTACTCAGAGGTAATGAGGACGTGGTAAATACGGGTCAAAACAAAGCCTTCCTATTCAGAGGTAATAAGGACATGGTAGGGGTAGGCATAATAGAGGTACACAGAACAACTCAGAGGTGCTATCAACGTAGAAGTTCTATGCATTGGGTGATTTGTTTGTGATGGACGGGAAAACAACTCAGAGGTAATATGGACATGGTTGTTTTTCCCCGTTGGGGAATTTTGTGGACCTGTTACCTTTTTGTGCACTGACAGTGCGAGTAATATATTAAGATAAGTTTGCACCTATTACCCTTCTGCGCACTGGTAGTGCGGGTAATAGATTTTGAGACAAACTCTTGGTGGAGAGGAGCTATGACTAGGAAGTTCATAGATATGACCAAGGAATGAAATATGAATTCATTCGGAGTAGTCAAAGAGTAAGTTCAGTGGTACCTGAGGGTACGTAACTCAACAATCTGGAAGATTTGAAGTCAGAGTGTAAGTTCAGCGATACTCACAATCCAAGAGAGAGTTGAAAGGTGTCGTTTAGACATAGTATTTCTTGAGGAACTTGCCGTTGATGGGCATCATGAGCAAGTCTCCATTCTGTTTTGCGAGAAGGTACGTGCCGTTGGAGAATACGGCCTCGATGATGAACCGCCCCTCCCATTTAGGCTAAAATTTGCCGGGGTCTTGTGAGTCATGACCATTGGTCTGCGAATGGCCAAGACAAGATTGCCCACTTGGAATATTCTCTGTTTGACTTTCTTGTTGAAAGTCCGAGAGATGCGCGCTTGGTAGAGCTCTATGCTTTATTGAGCTTGTAAACGCTTCTCATCTAATGCTTCTAACTCTTGTAGCTGTCGGCGGTAGTTATCGTCTGCCATTAACTGGTAGGTGAGGGCCACTCGGAGTGAGGGGATCTGAGTTTCCAATGGAAGGACTGTCTCGCTCCCGTAAACCAAGAAGAACGGTGTATTTCCTGTAGCCGTCCGAATTGTCGTCCGATACGCCCATAAACACTCACCAAGCTTTTCGTTCCAGTCGTGCTTGTTTGTAGACACAAACTTTTTGAGGAGCTTGATTATGGTTTTTTTGAATGCTTCAGCCAGACCATTGGCCAAGGGGTTGTATGCTGTCGAGACCATATTCTGAATTCGATACTTATCACAAAATCGATAGAAGGCTTGGCTTGCGAACTGCGGACCATTGTCGTGGATAATCCTCCGGGGCAATCCAAAACGGTAGATAACGTGATATTTTATGAAGCTAATCACGTTCGATATCTTGACCTCTGCCAACGGAACAGCTTCTGTCCATTTGGAGAAGTAATCGGTGATTGCAAGTATGAACTTATGCCCTCTAGACAACGGCGGGGTGATTGGCCCAATGATGTCCATTTCCCATGCTTCGAATGGCCAAGAGGCCACTGTTGGGTACAAGAATTCAGATGGCAGATGTATAAAATCTGCATGGACCGGGCAAGCCTTGCACTTTTGTGCATAATCAACTGCATCTGCGACCATTGTGGGCCAGTAATAACCCATCTGGCGAAGACGATCTTATAATTTTGGGCCAGGTTGGTCGACCCCACAAGTACCGTCATGAGCTTCACGTAGGGCCTCTGTGGCTTCTGCATTTGACAGACATCTTAATAGTAGCCCATCGTAGGATCGTCAATATAACATTTTCGTCTCTGTATCGTAGAAGAATCTGAGGAAGCGTCTTCTGATTGAGGTAGCTTCCTTCACATTCTCTGGCAGAATTCCATAGACCGCAAAGTCGATGAGTGGGCGTCTCCAGTCTTGTATGCCGTTGGTTATCTGGGCGGAGCAACTCATACCCAGTTGAAGATTGTTCCTGGGGCAGACCAGTTCATGGCCTATTATGTCAACTAGATGATGAATGTTATTCGGGAGTACCAAGAAAACGGCGAGACCTGCCAGGGTATCGGCTTCGATATTTTGAAGCCTAGGAACGTGCTCTATAAAGAACCCTCTAAGGTTGTAATAATGGAAATTGTTGTCTAATAATAGGGAATCAGATCCTTATTGTGAACCTCAATGAACCTCGGATCTGTTTAACAACCAACTGCGAGTCACCATAAGCTTCCTAGTATCTGATCCGTACTTCTGTTGCGAGTTGGAGCCCAATGACTAGAGCGTTATATTCGGCTACATTGTTCGAACAGGGTTCTGTAAGAGAATACGCCCGATTGACTACTAGTCTGGAGGAAGAAATCAATACCACCCCGGCTCCAGCGATGATATCACCTTATGGTCCCGTTCTTGAAGCACCGTCGAAGAACATGCACCAAATAGCATCGTGCGAAGTCATATTCGAGGCGACGACTTCATTATGAATTTTTTCATAAATTTTGGCTGTTTCTGAGCCTGGATGGGCTGCTAAGAAGTTAGCCAGGGCTTGACCTTTGATAGCCTTCTGCGGAACAAAGACCATATCGTATGGGGATAACAATTTCGCCCAGGTGGCTAGATGAGAACTGAGTACGCCTGGCTTGGTCATGAGAACCCTGAGGGGATTAACTCGTAAAATAACATGGATGGTCTGCCCTGTCACATAGTGTCGTATTTTCTGAATGGCGAACACTAGGGCAAGGCACTCCTTCTCTACGGCAGTGTACCTATGTTCCGGTCCAACCATCATTCGACTGAGATAGTAAATAGCTTGTTCATGTCCCGTATCATTATTCTGTGCTAGTAGAGCACCGAAGGAGTGTTCCATTGCCCGTACATAGAGCAGGAAGGGCTTTCCGGCGACCGGAGCTACCAGAACTGGCGAATTCATCATGTACTCCTTAATATCATCAAAGACACGCTGACATCCTTCGTTCCATATGAAAGAGAAACCTTTCCTCATGAGTTGAGTGAAGGGTTGGTATCGTCCTGAGAGGTTAGAGATAAACCTCCTGATATAGGCTAGTCTTCCCTAAGGCCCGCGAAGTTCGTGGAGATTCTTTGGTGGATTTATCTCCAGGATTGCTTTTGTTTTGTCGAGATCTATGTGAATGACCCAGAAAGTAATGACAAAGCCCAAGAACTTTTCGCTGGATACCCCCAGAAAAGACTTGGTAGGATTCATCTTCAGATTGTGTGCCCGTATGTGGTCGAACACTGTTCTCAAATCATGTAAATGATCATTTTTGGTGCGGCACTTGACGGCGATGTCGTCTACGTAACACTCTACCGTCTTGCACAAATGATCTCTGAAGATGACACTCATAGTCCGTTGATATGTAGCACCGGTGTTCTTCAGGCCAAAGGGTATGACCGTATAACAATATACGTCGATCGGCGTTCGAAATGATGTATGCTTCTCATCATCAGGAGCCATCTTGATTTGATTATACCCTGGAAAAGCCATCCATAAAGGATATGCGCTCGAAGCCACACGTATTATCGATCATTATATCGGTAATCAGAAGAGGGAATTCATCCTTGTTTGTCCGGGTGTCCTCGCTGGTTGAGTTGGCAATGCGGCTTTGATCTCGTCCACGGACTTGACCAAAGGCAGAAGTATGTCTTCCAGCACTTCTAGCCGTTGTCGGTCGGAAGGCGCTTCATGATCATCGTCAACCATAAAGACTGTCCTTATGTGGGTAGAAGTGAAATAGATTATGGCAGAGGTACTCTCGGGGCCGTACCCTTGTATAGAAAAATCGTCAAAGAATGTCGGAATATCATCTTCCTCTGACTCAGAAAGGGTGCTACCCCCTGTGCAGGAAGCCGCATCGTCTTGGTGAGGGTGGTGGCCCTCAGGAAAATCGGGGTCTGTTGTACAGTCCTGGGGGACTTCTATCCTCTGTATGTGCTATTGGTACACCGGATTGTCGCATACATTAAGGGGACTGCTACCTCCAACTTCATATACTTTCAAGAAGGCCGAAAGCGTACCCCCGGGTGCCGAAAGCTTCTTTTTGGATCGAGTGCCTAAATAGACACCCCCTGTGGTTGATGAGAACCCCCCGGATGAGGGTCTCCTTACAATACTGGCCGAGATGGCCGGGTTGGAAGAGCCTGTCTTCTTTCCACCCTTGCCAGGAGGAACTTTTTGAGTTGAATTATAGGAGGCGAAAGGAAAGTCCTCGTCCCCTAAAATTTGCAAAGGTGCTGGCTGCTGCAGTCACTGGAAAACCGACTGTCGATCTTCAGGTGCCGCTGATTTGTCGCAGCAGCAGTTAATGATGACTTGTGAGCAACGACACCCCGAGAGGGACTTATTGCATGCTGACGCTGCCGTCTTACGTTTGTGAGTAATCAAGTCCCGTAAGTCGGTAGGAAGCTTCTCTACCTTTTTACCCAACTTGTGAACTCGGGAATCCCGAGCGCAAGGGTGCTTAGGCATCATGTTTGCTCCCTGATCTGTGGCTAGTAAAAGCACTTGCTCTGGATCTTCAGAGGAAGACTTTAAAGATCTACCCTGTCTGATAGCCCTGGAGGACTGGACGCGGGTGGTTCTGTACAACTTTCCGTTAGGATCCCATGTAACAGTCAACTAAGCCCACTGACAGTCAGCAACTTGGACAATTGACTGGACTGGTTGGGCCCGCACTGCCCTAGACTTTTTTTAACTTAGCACCCGAAGGTGCATAGTAAAAGGAGTCCAGATTGGTACATCATGCATCTTTAGTGAGCCGTATGGCGTCGGGCCCGCATGAGAGGCGGTCAAACACAGAGCTTCTGACAGGGCCGCATAAGACGTCCTGTTTGAGGCCAGGATTCATCGTCGCATGGACTATTTTTCTGCGGCTAGCGTTGGCTCTGCATGGATCATTTTCCTGCAGCTAGAGTTTGCTGCCGCATGAGTCGTCGGCCTGCGGCCAGAGTTGGCTGCCGTATGGACAGACTGTCGATCTCCTCTATGCGGCTTCTTCTTTGTCCATATGGAGTTCTCTTGTGTCCCCAAAAACTCAGCATCGTAGTATTTTCCTTTGCTCGTTTTGGGGATAGTGGGGTCCTCTGCGATCGAAAGCAAAGCCGCATGAGAGCTTTGGTTACCGTCTTAGGCTGCAGAAGGAGCTTCTTCGAGAACTTGTTCGGAGACAACAGTTTTGTGCACCGACGCCTTGCGAGTCCCCTTTGGGATAGCTCGCTTCTGAGACGGGCTGGCGCTCCCTTCAGAGAGCAATTCTTCAAAGGCTTGTTGGTCGAAGCAGACCACAATCATCTGCTGTGTAGAGCCGAGTTTGGACACGTCAGATTGTGTCACCAACTTCTCATCGGAAGAGAAGGATGTCCCCAGCAGAGTCGCCATCGTGTTTGCCATAAAATTCAAAGACGGGTATTACAGAACACAGAACTTGATTGCAAACTCGCTTGTACAAAGGAAAGCCTAAAAAAATCCTAGGAAATAATCTAAGTACAATTGTTTAGTTTTGATTCTGGGGGGTGATGGTGGAGGCTCGAGAAAGTGCTATCAACTCTGCCTTACTCTGTGGACTATCTGATGCAGTCTCTAGCTCGTGAAGAAACTGCTTCTCTCTTGAAGGTTGTCAGCCTTTGCAGGGTGTGGCACCCTGCTATTTATAATAGGATATAATTTGAGCCGCATAGACGGCTTGCGACGACGTGGCTGATCAGCACGCGAAGACCCGCTCTTGGGCTGCCATCTGTCGATTTGTTGGGATTTTGTTACAGCAAATCTGGGTAGTTAAGGACTTGGTCAGTTTGCCACGTGTTCCGTTGCGTATGGTTTTCTCAGTCTTCGACCATGTGGGGTCGCATGAGACTCATGCGGCTTGGATCACAGTTACTCTTGGCTGTATGAAGTTTGAAAACTTTTGGGGCCGCATAAGCTAAGCCGCATGAGGTTCATGCGGCTTGGATGGCACTCTTTTGGCCGCATGGAGGCGTACGAACCCTGCTTTTGGGCGACGTCTCACGTCTTATCTTTCTTGTCGAAGTGTCAGAACTGTCATGCTTTTGCCAGGACTTGTCATCTTTATCAGTCGAACTGCTCCTCTTGGATGCATATAGTCAAACTGCTCCTCTTGGACGCATATCTTCTTTCTACAGCTGTTTGTCGACGGGCCGCATATGTCATGCGGCTTTCCTTCATGCATACCTGTTTGACCCCAGGCACCTATGCGATAATTTGTAATCCGCATGAACCCCATATTTTTCATGCTTCTACAAGGACATCAACCTTTTTGATAAGGCTTCAATGTTATTAGACATGGCATCAAACTCCTCACGTGTGACAGGTTTCGTCATTGTTGTTTTTAGAAAGAAGGATTCCCAAAGGTTTCTAAACGAATTGGAATCATCGATCTGTGGGGCTTTGATACCACTTGATGCAGCGGGATAGCGGAACGGGCTCACCTTCGTACTTGGCAATGGCCAAGTCGATCGATGATGACAATAACTGGACCATTATTGCTTGGTGAGAGCGAAACGGTGCCGCAAAAACTCCGACGGAGGTCCATGTGAGGGGTCCGAACGAAGGATGCTTGAAAACCTCAAGCGAGGGGCTTCCGAATCCACGGAACAGTCGAGTCCACAACCAAGAAAATAAGAGAACAAATCTCAAACGTTAAAGAAGAATTTTATTGATTAAAAGTTGTTCCCGCTTGTATACAAAAGGTGCCTATTTATAGGACTTTTGTGACAACGTAATCCTAATAAAATAAAGATAAAATCTATCCTAATAAAAGATAAAGTCAAAATAAGAATCCTATCAAAAATAGGATTATAAGAAAAGTAAAGAAAAGAAAAAGGAATCCAAGAGGGAAGAGGAAAAGAAAAGGAATCCTAGAGGGACTAGGATTCTACGCTACATCACA